>OU015463.1:38377416-38482416 GCA_907164805.1 Brachyptera putata
GCGTTCACCAAAAAAATTTCCAAACATGTATCAATTATGTCAATCCAAAGTATTGTCATTCTTTGGTATTACTTTGATGCATGTATTATGCAACGGCTGGCTACTTTGTGACAAATTCAGTTCTAAGCTCCCAAAGAATCATTAGAAAATGATATTAATAAATCTTTTTCAAAGAACTGTGATAATAGTTTCAGATGTTGTTGTGTGGTATAATTTTTGTTATGTGACAGAGATTTATTTTACCGTGGAGACAGTGAAGTTATAGCTGCGACTACTCTGGTCGGGTTGCTTACGGTGAACTTATGTTCTTTTATTAGTGACACGAAAAATCGGAAAACGTTTTTCATGTCCCCCTTGCATTTTCTTCTCTCTATTTTTATAACTTGAATAGAATTGAAGTAAGGTTAGGTTGGTTCTCCAAGTGTAGAAACTTCGTCGAGAGAAGACCCGTCGACTTCATCTTCACTAAGCCTGCAATATGCTGCTAGGGCCATAGACGCATACAGCAAAGCATTCGAGAGACAAAGATAAGTGCTCTTTAGGGACTCCTTGTTCTTTTCACCGTCTTTTGCCAACAGCCTGCCAGGATATTATAACTTATCATAAGAGGTCGGTGCTATTTCTCTTGCGACGACACCATACACGACAGCGTTCTCTCTCTTTTCTATCCTACATAACAGGGTAATTTCTTCAAAATCATTGTATATTATATATATTACAACTTTTGTTAGTCTCTCATTCTTATTATGTAGTTAATATATAATTCCTTTTTATGACTTTATTCTTTATTCTTTTTTTCTTCGGTCTTGTTTTGTATTCTTCTGTACAACAAAGAATGAAGCGTCATTGTTCGTAATTAATTACCTGTGGAAGACAATGGGAGGTGGCGGAAGGGGGCATAAGACACTTTCTTCTGCCCAACTGTAATTGCCTAATTATTGCCTGCATGGAGTGAAGAGCAGAACACGCGTCATGTTTCTGAGGAGATGACCTAAAGGTAGAGCAAAGAAATCAGCAACAAAGAGCACACCACTAGGAAATTCTTCACTGTCACAGTCTATATATTGGAGTTACAAAAATTATACAAAAATGAAATTGAATATTATGAGAGTAAATCCAACGGCTATGAAATGGTATTAATAAATTCCTATTTTAATCCAATTTATCACTCCAAATAATTTTAGTTGGTAAACCTGAATTGAAAATATATGAACCAGTACTCAGTCCATTAGCAAATCTCTTAAAACTACTCGCTTTATCACATACAATAATATTAGTTCATTCTGTTTTTTGCTACTACATTCTGCATTCAATTATCGTAAATTTCTTGTCATTGCAATTCCAAATATAATTTCAGTGCTTAATGAAACACAAATCAAACAATACCCAGATATTAATGTTTCCCACAAACTCGAGCGCATACTACTTATCCTAATTAACACTAAGAACATGTGCTACAAAAAAGAGTACATTATATTCATATAAACGATAAATTCAGTGATGTCTATCCATAAAGTGAACTACATTTAATTACAAACTACCGGGATATTGTTCACTTCTTCATCATGCCATGGGGGTTTAACTGATGAAAATGATATTGGATCCTGAATGCACCCATACATACCACGCTTTCTTTCCAGAGGAACGAAATGAAACGTATTGAATCGAGCCAAGACAAAAGACTCGAGACTACAAAAACATCACATTATATTACCAAAGCCGTCTCCGAATCGCTCTTATAAGCCGTAACAAACCTCTTTTTACGTGTTTATGGTTTGTACCCTAGAGGCAAACCAGATATTCCTAAAATATACTGTCTCAAACACGAAATTAATTGCTAATTAGGACTTGGCTCTCCAGTGGATTTTCTATATTGCCAATTCATCAAAATGAATGCGTAGAAAAAGTAAGTTCTATCGGCCACATGACCGAGGGACACCATGCAGTCTTCCAGCCAGCTGGAAATGTGAAGTAATAATAGTGAGTTCTTCTTAAATTATTAATCGTATATATAGATAAGCTGTGGGTAGGCTAGGTATTGCGTGTCACAGTCTCCGAGAATCGAGAAACAGCTTTCGCCTAGACCTCCAGAGTAGCTTCTCTTCTGTTCTCACTAATACTCGGTAATTACAGGTCTTGGCCACCGCGCCACGCCGCCGAGCGTTAGAAACAACATCGAGTGATTCTCTCAAACGGCTACCAGCCATCCGTGCATGCTCAACGTTTCAGACAATTTCACAGGAGAAATCCCAGATCGACATAATAATCCGGGAATCAGCCCCTGTCTTATTATTTCAGGATTTCAACCAGCTGTTAGAGATATGGTGTTATTATATTGATAGCAATTAGCTTGATATAATGATCAGAAGTGAGAAAGGAATCGAGAGCTGGCTGTATTATCAAGAGATCTACTTTTTTACATTCATTTCTACTTTTCATTTGATTTGTTCATTTCTCTAGATCACATGAATTGCATAAGTAATACGCTCATACTTTGAGATTAGTCATAAGATTAGCATACGGCGCTCTAGCAACTGGATGACCCAATAATGATGAGATAAAGTAAATTAAAATTGAACGAAAAATGAACGAATCATAAAAACTACAGCTTGAAACTCTGAAAAAAAGCTCAGAACAGAATATAATGTAATTAAAATATATGAAATAAACCCTGCGAACACACGCTTTGCCGCTTTGCTCTCTTTCTACGTGTATAACGTCAAGTTGGAACTAATTTATTATTTCAATCTGAAAAGTCATGACGACCCAATTGATTTCAAAGAGAAGACTATACAAATAAAAAAAGAGTTATAATTTCGCAACTATACATCAAAACAGATCTAAACCCGACACAATCTAATCGCATTGACAAGCAATCACAGTCATGCATTGACTTGGAGCATTCATATTATTTTTCATATTATTAACATCGGTACTTAATACTACATTGCTACTTAAATGATTTACTTCTTCAGTTAACCTCGTTTTCTGATAATATATCACTCGAATCATGAAATGAATTATTCATTATTATACTTCAATATTGAAGTCTGACATGGACGAACAAGCATCTTGAAACGAATTGCATTAAAAGTTTGTGTGTTGCTCATATTGCTATAATTTAAACAGAAGCCAAGAAAACAACTTTACGATAAATAACCTGTCCCCTATTGAAGGAAATGTTGTCGATTTCTCTTGTCCTTCATCATCGTCTTCATCGTTTTCTTCATCTTCCAGTTACATGTTCGAATTGGAATGTGACGGCGTTGCCTAGCGTCTTCTGGCGTCCTTTGTTTATTGTGGTATTCTGGGCTGCAACGGTTCTGAAGGATCTGTTATCAGGAGTGGCAAGTTGTTTAGAGAATACATACAAATAAAGGAGGTATAAGATGTGTAAACCACGTGTAAGCGTATTAAAGAAATGTATGTATTGAACATGTTTAAAGAACATATGTTCAAAGAGGAAATGTGGTGAGTGGTTTGTGTATATCAGGGGGGGGGGGGGGGGGGGGAGGGAGGGCTGGGAATGTACGTTAACATTTGTACTAAACAACCATTTTTAAGATTTGAAGGCTGTGATTAATTTCAGAAGAAGAATCGTATCTGAGTAGTCATAAGACTAAGAGATTTATATCTCAGTATGCATGTAAATGTAATTAGCATCCTGAAATTAGTCACTATTGACATAAAATGTTACTGTTTGGAACACTTGATTTCGCTAACTAAGAAGTAATAATTATCTACTTCTTATTAGCTAAAATAATAGTAACTTTTTAATAATAAATCTGACATTCCCAGTCCACACTTTTATCACCTCACGCTATAACAAAACAGCACTATATAGTCACTCTTGATAAGAATATACTAGTAATTTAGATTGCCTTTATAATTGCTTCGTTTTGTTACACGTTCGGTTCCATTAAATCTATGTGATGGCCATAAGGTATAATTACATCACCTCATAATGATGTTGCTATAACTGTTTCAAGCAGAAAAGCTTTCGCAATGAAAAATGAACTCATTCGTATTACTCCAGTTAAAATCAGTGACAATGATGTGATATACTTCTAAATTAGGGGTTTACAATTATTCTGGTATAATATATCCTTCAAATTGAATTATTGGATGAGCGAAGCGAAGACTCAATTACACTTGACCCGAAAAAAATGTACATTTTTTTTTTTTTTTTTGTTCGCGCTCTACAGGTCAAACAAAAATTCAAATTCAATTGAAACTTGGCAAGCCCAAGTGTCATCATCTGGATTGAATCTCATTGATTTTTATGCGCAATCGATTGCACCACTTCTGAGAAAACTAATTTTCCATTTTCCAAATTACCCATAAGAATAAGCCGGAGAAAAATTTTCGTACAAAAAATGTCCTTCAAAAAAATTCAAATTTTCACCGAATTTCAATATAATAATGATACACATGATTCCAAACTTTCACTGGAATCCAATCAGTCGTTTAGATATAAAAAATGATTTAATGACATTTTTATACATCATTCAAAGCTATTAAGAAAACCAATTAAATCCAAGCAACAAGTGTCACCAATTATTGAAGAACTATTAAAACAAAGCCTTCTTTATTATCAAAGATATTATTTGAATGAGTAATGAATATAATTGGATCTCAAGGTGTATATATTGTATCTTAGATTGCATCTAATATTTCCTTCATGATGAGAATAGTCTACGAAATAAATCAACCGAATGAAAACATTAATTTTTAATTTGAATGCCGTCAAAACATCAACTTGATTTAACTTTTTGAAATAATTCAGTTCCATTCTTATTAGCTCATCCATCAACGCGGAAACACATAACGCGTTTTCCTAGTGACAAAATGAAAGGTCTGCATGGAAATGGTATGCTCTGAATTGAGTAAGAAGAGTGGAAGAAGAGCCCAGTCCGTGATGTTTGATTAACTTGTGCGGGTAGAAATAGCTGTGCGCTCTTCGATGACCCGTACTCTAATTTTTTCTTCTGTTACCCCCCAGCACGCAGGTCAGTTTACATTAAATTATGCGGGCTATCGAAGAAACGTTGAAGGATGAGGGCCATCGAGGAATATCGATTGACCGTGAAATAAAAAGGTATACCCCACCTCAGCTCTCACTAGCTTTGCTACACAATGTAGAGTACCAAATATTGGCGCAACAAGTTCGAATAGTTTGCACTATGGAATAATTTAAATCATATCGTATGTAGGGAATAATATGCGTTCGTCTTGTTTGTTAATCAGTTCATCTAAATATTACACATATTGTGATTTGTCATAACTTTGAAACTTTATTTCATATTTATTCTATATAAGTAATTTCATATGTTATCAACGTTTTTTCTTTACTCAAGTAGTGATTGAAATATGAAGATGATTATTCACTATTGTATACATGCAAGTAGTGCACCTACATGTAATTAATTTGATCAATTATTTGGGATACAAGTCACTGCATTAGAAATTAGGTCAATCAAGTTCCCACTTTCCAGAAGTTATTTTTTCCGGGGATATTTTTCCCATGAATAATTTTCCTCTCACCATTCTACACCTACAGACTAATTACTCCATTTCACTAACAGTGTAGCAGTGTAGACCTGATAAACCGTAGCGCACATCAAGCTACTCACAAACCATGACCGATAAGGCAATAACATCTCAATTTGTTCAACCCACAGTGAAGCACACTTGGGTATTTTTGTGGGTCGCAGTTGAAGTTCTATTCATTTTATTTGTTGTAATTATTTGTTGTTATACGTTTTAATCATGTGAGTATATGTTTGTTTTCAATCTCAGCAAATGAAATAATACGCATATATATATTTATACACAGTTAGACTTAATGTGAGAGAAAACATCGAAACCACCGTATTAAATTTTCTATCAGAAATAATATTTTTAATACAACTAATTTTAGCAGCATATAAGATGTTGTTCTCATATTGATTGCTGTAAGCGTTCCTTTGTATACTTACATTCTTTGATTATATCCCCTTTATGTATTTTATATATATATATATATATATATATATATTTATCCTCTATATTTATTGGGTTTAACGACGCACTTAGGTCTACTGGTGACCAAGATCCAATGAAATCGGTGAATCGTGCATGAGTTGATGTGATAATGAGATTGATGAGATAAGTTGTTTTTGCATAGTGTGAATGTGTGGACCGTGGCCCGTTATTAAGAAACCATCTCATGGTATCAACCTGAACGACACAGGAAACTCGCGAAAAACATCTCCCTCTCAGTATTGATTTTCTTTAAACAAATTTCGACGTGGAGTTCCAAAAAATTATTTTTACTCCTTTGAACGGATTGAATCATGAAGTCATACGCAAGTAGTGTCGTGAAAGAATCAAACTGGTAGAATTGACTCTCTCACCGAAACTCTCACGGCCCTATTTCTTGATTTAAAAAAAATTGTTGATAACTAAAAAGGGTTACCTCAATACAGAATTTTAATCAAAAAAATAAGCCTAATACATTTTACGTTCTTCAAACAAAACAGTATTAAAAAATCGTGTTAGCGAAAATCTAGCCATACAAAGATAAATATTTAGATTACGTAAAAAAATCGAAAAATCACAGAAGTGTGAGCAAGGGAATTAACGGCGATGCGGCGAGCTGGTCTGTATAAACTGTTCCCCTATAGTCTACACTCGCATTCTCTAGCTCTGGCTCTCAGGTACATGCTGACTCTGTCGTCAATATGCGTTCGAAATATGTTTTGGAAAAATGAAATAAAATGTGTACACAAATTTGATCATATCATTGTTTAAAGATAATAGGTGTTATTATAATAATTACTGAACGCTTTCTTTACATGTATAATATCTTTCCCCACATATGCATTTTCACTTCATAGGAAATGACTTGTCAAAAACTTCTGATATCACTTGTTTTATATGCAAAAGTGTTTAAATATCGAGGAGTTTGGCTCCCTCTTTTTATACATTTTTGTATTTGGTGGTGTTGTTTTCACTTGGAAGATTCGTGATTTGTCACCAAATTTCAAAACAACACTGAGAAAATGTGTCATTTATTCACGATGCTTTTTACTGAATAGACCAGGTATGAACTGTGAATAACCATATTTTATACCACACTCATCTGAAATTGGGCAAACTTTTTGCTTCAGTTCATATTGTTTGAGACGATGAAAAATAAAACATGGATTCAATAATATAGCTCATATTTTAACATTATTTTATATTTGTTCTTTTCAACTATCCATTTCAACAACTACTAACAATAGAACATTTGAAATGATAAAAAATTAACATACCATACTTATTCACGATTATTTTGTAGAGCTCGAAAAATTATTTGCCAAAAAGTACACCCAAAAATGTATCCATACAATAAATGATTTGTAAATAACTTCACTTGAATTGCATAATTTCACGTTCAGATCCAAACAATAATTATAGCTATTACACTGTTTTAATGCATATTATCTGACCATCAGGAAGAGGTTCTGAAATTGTGAATTCGTCTGATATTCTTACCGTCAGATTGATCTCCAGTTAGTATTAAATTGTGAGCACACTACCTGTCCTGTGACAGTCCCGTGACAGTCCTGTGACAGTCACCATCGACTGACTATCGCGCAGCGAGAAGTTATAGGTGGAAACAAGCTGCAAGCTGCAAACTTTTTACTCATTTTGCACGAACAAATAATCTTGAAAATGAACTAGCAAAAAGTAACACCCGGCGATAAAGTTGACTCTTTTCTTTTTATCAACTTTTTACTTTCTCGAATTTAGTTCCGATATCCCTTTGGAGAATGTCTTGATGAAGTGGACGTGATGGAAGCGTGCGGGGGATGGACGTCGTCTTCGTTATTGGTAAGCAATATCTGTCAATACCACTTGAGACCTTATTTCGCTTGGTCAGTCAGTATAGGCAGACATTCAGGTGCAAGGTGTTCTACTGGCTATGACGTGCATGTGCTTGCTATACAACTCCCAGACGTATCATTTCTACGACTAATAAACAGTTACAGGTATGGACTTAACATGCATGTTACGTGTCAGCTCAACATATCAATACAATTCCGAACATTGGAGTTATTTATAGACTTCATAATAGGACACTGAATTATGCATCATACCATACTTATGGAATACTCTTTAATCATATATTACTATACAAAAATTACACAACCAATTTATATGCAAGATTTTCTTAATTTTATAATCGTTCTCAAGCAATTTATGATTGAACTTACGAGATGCTCCAAATATAAATTGCTAGGAAATCATTAACTCCCTCATTAGAGGAATTACTATGAGTATATTTAAGTATACGTACTCATGCAACTTGGCCTATTTCAGTGTTCTCAGCGAAGGTATAAATACCACATTATAATCTGCGTCTCGAATCAGAGCTTAGCCCGCTGCACAATTGAAGAGAGCCATATCTTCATCTATCTGTTTTCGATGACTTGTGTTCGCCAATGTTTGTATTCCGCGGCTATCTGTTGTGTAGCGTTATTGGAGTTGTATTGATCTATCGAAACTACCTAAACTAAAAGCATTACTTGGTGAATGAATCGCTATAACCTAGCATGCGCTGCTGTGTTATTGTCGAAAACATAGGTTGCAACTAGACCAGTACATGCTCACCTAGTACCTGTTTCCTGTTTCTATCTCAGTTGCACTTGGCATTGAGGTCGCTTGCGACATTGTTCGATTCTCCTCATACATTTCACGTGATTCGTTAGGTGCTTTTACTGAATCGCGTCGCGCGTGACGCGTTGGTCGCGTTTGGTGACATGGGCTTCGTGGTACTCTTCAATGGAATGTGGTTAGGGTTCAGGTAAGGTTGGAAAACCCATGTCACACAACCGAGTCGACTTTAATCCGGTATACGCTCTTCATGCGCCCCGCGGTGCTCGCCAACAATGGAGAATTCGTCTACTCATTACTCATTACAAGGAGTGTCCCTCGTTGCTCAGTCATGCAGCTGAGGCACGCTTCAGACACTGAAATCACCGCTGGGCGTGGGTTCGAATCCCGCATAAGGCATGGGTTCTTGTGAACGCACCCTCACCTATCACCACTTCATAGTTCCATAATCACCCGCTCATTCGTACCCCCGAATAACCTAGCTATTGGTGGGATCGTTAAGCGAACAATATATGTGACGCTGTTACAAGTTTATAACTCGAGACTTCAACTTGTGCACTTTATAATTACTGTAGTCAGTTGTTGATTACAAATAGGACATGTTTTCTTGCAAATGATCAAGAATAAAAAAACATAAATATGCCGAAAATGTGATGAGAATAACGACATAGTTTCTTGGTTTCCAAATACATGAATAAAACACACGCTGTAACGATTTGTCAGTGTGATTTGGTTATACACCGGCACATAAAAGCTCAGTTGCTAACGCGCCGAGCTCGCTTCATATAACATCCGATATCTTATAGTATCATATCATTTCAAATCTATATCATATATATATATATCGATTTCGATATCATATCTTGATCCGGGAGGTGAGGGGCATATAGAATTAGATTCGATCCCAGCCACCGTCGATTCTTACAAGTGGTTTTCATGGTTTCCTCTGTAGTCTAGGCTATAATACCGGGATCTTTCCTATAATATAGACTACGACCGCTTCCTTCTCACTATCCTTCCCATTACTCAAGAAACCTTCATCCCATCATCTCATTAATCATTCATCCGACGACATTAGATCTTAGTTATTATTACAGTGCATCGGTAAATCCATTTAAAATATAATGAAATATATTATATTTAAATGTCAAATCAAATTTCGATTGAATAATGTTCATTTTCACGAGTGAAAAAATTATTGTACTTATCCTATCGGAACACAGATTTAAAGTGACAAAACAATAGCCTTTAACATAAAAATGACAAAGTTTCCTTCAATGAAAATGGGTTTGGAAAAACAATAATCCGAACACAGCCTATACTATGATATCTTGGATTCACTGTTAGATGTCGCAATTTCCTGGCCTTGTTTTCAAATTGCTTTTGAAATTTGTTTACATACGAATTGTTTGTACTTGCGGCTTCTTCGAGATTCTATTTAGTTTTCTCCTCCACATGAGCTTAAAAAAATATTCTTCTTTTCTCTTTCTCTTTCTGTTTCTCTATCTCTCTCTCTCCCTCTCTCTCTCTCTCTCTCTCTCATAACTGCAGTGAACGGGATCGAGGACGGCATCGTGATTTCAACATAGCTACTCTAGTTCAAGTCAGACTTACTCTTTGACTCCTTCAACCAACTTGATTTCGTTGACTTTCTTATTCATCTCTAGCTGCTATAACTGAGAGGTGTTTTGAAACTGGGAAGTTGTCTCTAGCAAACACCATATACACTCTATAGTGCCTACTATTGCTTCTTGCTAGATGGGAGAGCTGGGATGTCTCCACTGTTAAAGTGCACAGAGTCACTGATCAAACATCCGACAAATCACGTAGAAAATCGCTATATATTTTTAGTGCTCACTTTTAACTTTTATACCAAGTTTTAGTATATGGGTAAAAGTAATGTCACTTAAGCGTCTTCCGTTTTACAGGAAATATTTGCAGACTTACTTTAGATTTTATGGCAATTTTCACGTTTTTTTTTATACAAAAATACTGAGATATTGTTCTATGTTTCTCACATATTCTTATTTGATCTTTTTCTCAAAGTTCTGTTTTTCTTGGCGTTGACCCATCAATCTGGGTCATCAACGCCTGCTTGACTACCTCATTATACGAAGCATCCCCTGCAGACTTCTAACTATATCCCCAAATCCCTCGTTCTTCTTTCTTCTCTCTAACGTTCTACCTTTTCAAGAAATTCGACCAATAGTGCCATACCTTAGATAATTTCTATCAAGATTGATTTCAATCTTTGTTATTCAGTTAACTGCTGGAAAATGACTGCAAATAGTCTATGAAATTTCAGTAGGCCTACTACTTTACATTTAGGAAGTGAATATTGAATCAACCGACACAGGATACTTATGAAAGGAATTCAATCGTATACTTATTATAAAGTTTGAATATAGCTGGATTAGAAAAATTATCAACCTATTATTTCCTTGAAAACCGAAAAATCTTATATTGATTCGGGTGATTTTGATGCATAACAACACCTTTGGCAGCTATTACATTTGAGACAAGTTCTAGCTCTGGATCTTATATGGAAGTCAAAAATATATTAGGCTATAATTTATTATGAAATTTTGAATAACTCAATATTTTCTGACTTATGTTATGATGTAGGCCTATATGACAACTTATTTGCCTGGATCCTGACTGATCTCATATTTGAATGGTGCTGGTGCTAGATCTTTCAATGCTATGTGACTATTGTGAAACGACTCTTCCCTTGTCCATAGCACGAATGGTGGTGGTGCTAGTTCTGTGATACTGTGCGAGTAGTGTGGAATGACTGCACTTGTCCCTAGCTATATTGGTGGTGGTGCCAGGTTCTGTGATGCTGTACAAATAGTGTGAATCGACTTTCCTGTTGTCCCTAGCACTATTAGTGGTGGGGCCAGGTTCTGTGTTGCTGTGCGAATAGTGTGAAACGACTTTCCTGTTGTCACTAGCACTATTGATGGAGGAGCCAGGTTCTGTGTTGCTGTGCAAATAGTGTGAAAGAACTTTCCACTTGTCCCTAGCATTATTGGTGGTGGGGCCAGGTTCTGTGATGATTTACAAATAGTGTGAATCGACTTTCCACTTACCCCTAGCCTATTGGTTGTGTGGCCATGTTCTGTGATGCTGTGCGAAGAGTCTAAAAGAGTGGAACTGGTCTGTGCTCTCTCAATGGCAGGGGTGACCAAACTTTTAACAGTATCCCCAATCCCATTGTATACAAGTGCGCTTCGAAATATACTTTTTTTAAATATACTTGCTGTAAGTTATTCAATTGAATAGTTCTGAGTAGAGAAAAGAAGATCTACTTCAGTTGGAAGTAATACTTTTAGGCCTAATTTAATGAACGATGAACAACAGGTAACGTACACACACACACTCATAATATAATTATATATATATATATATATATATATATATATATATATATATATATATATATATATATATATATATATATATATATATAAATATAAATATATGTGTGTGTATACATTAAATATGCATAAATAATTATAATGGAATCCAGGTGCATACTTAGCTATCATATTTGACACAGTTGTAGTCAGAATCGAGATCGTATTTGTCTTTAACAGATGTTGACACTTCACAGGCGAAGTCAGAATAAATCATTAAGACAATGACAGAACTAAAAACAGGATTGTACTGCGATTATCATGTCGAGATTTCATTTCACGCATTGAAATTGCGCAGTACACATCTTATTTTGTTTGTTCAACAGAAAATGCAATTTCAAAACATGCTTTTGCTTATCTTATCATTAATGTGTAACTAATAATTGAGTGATTTAGAATGGTAAAAATGTTTGAACCTTTGTTGATTATTTTACTGGACAATTTTCGACGTAGAACAATAACTTCTCCATTAGGTCCTTTTGAAAGGCTAATCTCACCTCTGTTTTAATTTGTGACATCTGGCACCGATTCGCTCAAATTCAGAGAAAATGAAGTAATTCCGAAGATTTAATTCTAATTTTTCAAAACTGTTAGCAGCTTTTCAACTGAATCTTCTCAAACAGGGAACAACCGATTTTTTCCTGTAACTGCTTGAATACTTCATGTTGATTGAGCATAACCCATCCTTCTCCGACCCATCTAACGGAATACAAATATACGAACACACACCCGATTAGAACCGAATGAGTTATTCGCTTCCAATTGAAAACCGTGAACGAAATTTGTGCGCTTTATGCCTATTTTTACGTCTCATTTTTATACATCCATTTTTTAGCCTCACTAAAAGAATTTCGGACTGTAAAGTATATATGAAGTAAAACATTCAATTCTCAAAGGGGTTTATTTTCATTTCAGATGCGTCACAACATCATACCATTCTATTTTTTTAATTAAAAGTCATAATTTTTATTTTAATATTTTATGTACGTAAGGCGTATTCTAACATAAAAGAAGAATTTATACTCACAACGGCAGTGTGGTTTGTAATGAAGGCACGTACTAAAACATGATTATCAAAATTAATTAAATGCAGAGAAAATCATTTGATTTCGTTTGGAACTGTAGAATATTGCGTCTAAGGTGAAGTGTACTACAACAATACCTATTACCACATTATTTTAAGAAAAGCTGAACAATTATCGGATATTCTGAAGTTAAGCCAAGAGGAACACTACATGATCATGATGCATCGACTTGCATTGAGTGCATGCGATTTAAATCCGTTAAATCTAGAAAATACGAGTCAATGACTCAATGTTCTTCATTTGATAGGGAGAAATGTAAATATTCAATGTTGTCACATTAATGGCAGTTATATCCTTTTGGTGTTCTAATTTATATGTAAAAGTGTGGGTGAGTAGTGAAAGAGAAGTCTATAATGTGGAAAAGCCTAATTTGGTTTTATAGCCTGATCATTTGGCCTATCTAGTCTGAGTGAACACCATATAACATTTCATTACACTGACCTCATGTTTATATTACTACCCTCTCGAGTAAACCAATTCAAGTCTCGTACACACAGCGAGCGCATCGTCAATACAGTCGAGGAAAATATGAGACGTGAGTCTGGATTGTAGCGCTAAACGAACCAAGATTGAAAGATAGATCTCAGATGAAGGTACATAAGGTTTCTACTTGGTGGAGATGAGAATAAACTATGACAATATTAAAAACGTATTGATTCATTGATTAAGTAATTATGTAGGCCTAAATAATAAAATTATTGGATCACTATTGATTGTTTTTTCTTATCTCTTGTTGTTTTTTTACAACTGTCATACTGTATTGAGGAGGATGGAAAAGCAGGAAGATTACCACAAATCTGAACTTCTTCAGGATATATTAATCTAATTCTGTATTCCAGCGAAGAAAATGCAATCCACGCTTTCTTCAATCCTCTTATGCTATGACATACTGAAGAAGTACACGCACCGGCACATTCAGTGTATAGTGGTTAACGCGCTCGCTTCATGTGATCCGGGAGGTGAGGGGTTTTCGGACCCGATTCGATCCCCGCTGCCGTCCATCTTTACAGGGTTTTTTCGTGGTTCTCCTCTGTAGTCTAGGCTAATCCCGGGATGGTTCCTCCTGCCCATTACCCAAGAAACCTTCATCTCATCATCTCATCATCTCATTAATCATCCATCCGACGCCATTAGTTCTTCACTATCATGACAGTGCGTTGTTAACCCCAATATAAAAAAGCAGTACACGCCTTATTCCAACAGTTCAACGCTACGAAATGCTACTTCGAAATATGATATTCTAAAATAACTATATACACTCAGAATTGATATTTTGACCTATATGAATATGGGCCAAAATAATTCGCCAAATGATATTATCTAAAATCGATCGAAGAAGAAGAGGGTAACCTTGAATACTTGTTCTAATTAGAAAGGAAAAAAGACGAGAGAGAGAAAGATATAGATATAAATGTGATTTTAGACCCTCGATTTGATAACGGTCTATTCTTGTGCTAGCCGAAGCGTCGCGACGCTGGTGCAGAGCGCTGTAAAGAGACGATTCGCAACTCGCCTGTATCTGACAGGCTCACAACTGTCACTCAGACCGTCCTTGTCAATCCACTGCCGACTTCAAAGTCAAATCCACCCCCAGTCCACCCATTTCACTTGACATCGCCCCCCTCCCTCCACAGGTTACCATCAGTTTCACGGCTAGCCATGTCACTTCATACCCTCCTCCTCTCTCTCTCTCTCTTTCTCTCTCTTTCTCTCTCTTTCCCTCTCTCTCCTTCAACCCTTATTCAATTATTTTGTTGGAAATTAATCGTAATTTGCAGTCACCTCCAGTTGACATATGTGCAGTCATATGTCTGTTGTCTAGTACTTGCTAACGTGCCCTTAATTATCCAGTCAAGTGACTACTGGCATCCAATACAATAATTACATTACTAACAATTGCGTTATGTATACTATATATAATTCACAAGTGAGTGATGCGCCAGTCACACCGA
Source organism: Brachyptera putata (assembly GCA_907164805.1). NCBI lineage: Eukaryota > Metazoa > Arthropoda > Insecta > Plecoptera > Taeniopterygidae > Brachyptera > Brachyptera putata. Next base: position 38,392,516 of record OU015463.1, read on the forward strand.
CCGTGGAAAATTTCATTCCAAGGAACTGTTTTTTGTTACAACCCGTCGTTAAAAAAGTTATTCCAACGAAAGTGTATTATAGAGTATATACATAATAAATAAGCCAGACGATTCGCAGAGATTTGTTTTTTTACTCCCTATTATAACAACTACATTATGAATGGAAGGACAAAATACCTCGAAGAACGAGCTCAATTCCACAAAATTAATGAATAATTTAAAGAGTAAAAACCACCTCCTGCTTCCTGTTGGTCTGCATTTATGATGAAATCGTAAGTGTAAAGTTTTTGATGCTCATAACCATGTGTATTTATATATGTAGAAGTGTATACGTATGTATACGTGTGTATTCCTATGTGTATACGACATGTGACTATAACATATCTATATAAATATATATAATGGCATATTCTTAATAATAACCCTATACGTTTCCATGGTGTAGCTAACGATCGTTAGACAATCGAGTCCCATAGTAGAACTAGATGCCTGTGAAATATAAGTGTTTATCCTTCATTCCAAGCTGAACCCTCCCTTCTCTATAATATCTTCTATCTTCCCTCCCTCGTCCTGCTCCGTGCCAGATTCGCACAGGATATGTTGTGAATCATTGGGCGGAAACGCAATCGGAAATCGATGACGTTCATAGAGGCGAAAAGAAGAGACAGAGTTAGAGAGAAAGAAGGAAGAGGAAAGATGAAGGAGAGTGAGAGGGAGAGACAAACAGAGAGGAGATAGGGAAAAAGGAGAGAGAGAGAGAGAGAGAGAGAGAGAGAGAGAGAGAATGAAGTTCAGGAGATTTGCTTCAGAAACGATTTCTTAAGCTTCAATGGACGTATTCGTATTCAGATGGGCTTACGCTTAGGCCTACTTTACTCCACCTTGGTTGGTTCGAGATCAGTAGCAGACAAGCGGAATAATATATCTATGTAGTCGACATTCAAGTAAACTCTGACGAACTAACTAGACGATTAGAGGTGCAAGTAAATTGCGAGGCATAGAAACCAATACAACGCAAATGGATCGTCAATCGTTTTCATCAGCTTTAAATTTTATTTTGAAATTGAACTTGAATATTTTATGTATCCCTATATTATAATTTATAATATATCATATATTCTTCACGTATTCTCTGATGTCGTAGTGATATGAAAGTGGCATGAATAAAAACTTGGAAGTGATATTTGCTATTAAGAGACGAAAGCTCGAGTACTTTGGTCACATAATAAGGAGCAATAAATACAGGCTCTTGCAATTAGTCTTACTAGGAAAGCGTAGACATGGTAGGAGGAAGACTTCGTGGCTCAAGAATCTTGGGGACTGGTCCGGGCAAAGCATGGATGCCTTGTTCAGAGCTGCAGCGTCCAGAGATGACATAGCTATTATGATCGCCAACTTTTGTTGGAAAAAGGCACGAGAAGAAGAAGAAGATTCTTTATAATATTGAACGCGAAATTTCGAATATATATATATATATATATATATATATATATATATATATATATATATATATATATATATATATATATATATATATATATTTATCTGGATACCTGCTAAGCGGTGATCTAGATCCAAGTCGGAAAATCGGCATTAAATTGATACAAAATTTTAGGAGTTGTGTGGTCGTGTACTCAATACAGATTATATATAGAATAAGACTCAATACTAATAGAACAGTTTCTATCACCAACGTTTCAGATACTCTATCAGCCTTATTCCAGGAATGAAAATAAAAGTATTCGATGAGACCCTCAATCTCAACAAAAGGTAACATCTAGAAGCCATAACTAGGTACATATAATTGTACATACAAATATGTACATACAAGAATAATTATCAAATGGATTCTAATGTAAATCAAGGTGGATATATTAAACTATATACAAATAGGAATATGTGAAATATTAGAACATTAAAACATTAGATAAAGACTGAAATTAATATTTAGTCTATGTTTCAGCACCTAGTCCTGTTTAAATTCAGTCCACCTTGATTTACATCAGACTCCATATGATGACTTTAACATATTCTATAGTTATGCCTTCTAGATGGCACGTATTCTTAACATTGATATTCTGAATATTATATCATCTTCCTTTCTTGAATGAGGATATATAATCTAGTAGCTGAATCGTTGGTAATGAAAACTCTTTCATGATATTGAGTCTTTTTTATAAATTATCTAGAAATTTCACACGACTATTGAAAACAAATAATAGCCTACATATATATGAAAATGATTATAGTCGAAGGTATTTTAGTAATTCTCAAGAGTTTTTCATACATTTGCTTTATGAGCACATAGTATTATTGAAAGTATCTAAAATTTTCCGAATGGTTATATGTGAATTGTGAATATATATATATATATATTTCCCAATAGTTCTATGTGTATTTCCTTTCCTATTTCTCACTCATCCTGCTATGAGCAAGAGGTGCTGGGTAAATAATCAGTTTGATTTTATTTAAATTAGGGATTGATGAAACCTGGAATCGAGAGAAATCATTGTCAATATATATCATTCAAGATTATAAGTCTCGTTATTGAATCGTACCCAAGAAAGAATGTCACGAACCCAATTGTACGATTTCCCATAATGTTGAGTCATTAGTGGGTAGCTAGCTCGACTATAAATTATAATATAGCTGTGAGAGTTGAGACTGGCATAATTATTATTGTCTAACAGAGTCGCAAGTCGCAGGAGTTTGAGGGTGTGAAAGTGGGTGAAGAGGAGGGGGGTTACTACTCGCTGATAAGGGTTGCTTCCATACTTGATGTACAGGCACAAGCATTTTCAAGAGGCCATTTGGCGTAGTCCTTTAGTCATTAATGGACTAGCTTCGTTAACAGGAAATGCGAACTTGTTTTGGAGAATCCAAAGTTCTCAAACGGAAGCACGTAATTATTGTCAACGTAATCGCAACAGTGACAGGAGTCCAGAGATTGTAATTGTCCATTTTATATCAGGACATTAAAATAGCAATAATTCGACAAATTTCCGTTGGTTGAAGTGATTGTGTTCGAGCTCACGATTTATTGGTACTCGGCGTTTTGAAAAAAGGAAATAGAAATGAAACATTGTGATGTTAATAGGGTTTCCGTTGTTTTTCCTAAAATAAACGGTATAGTATTGATCAGCTGATGAGACTATTTTATGAACTGTAGCCAGCAGCTAGGGCTTACATATGCCAATGTGGAACTAATAATTCTGATGGTCGTGTACTGGATATTCATCTAGCTGAGTGCTCAACGTGCAACTGCAGTGGTAGTCCCACAGCTGACCTTCAGCTTTGCATCACATTTATGGTTGAATGACAAACCTTATTGACTGAAGGTCCCATAGATTTAATTGAGAATCGAATACGAACGATAAATCATAATCAAATTAATCCGATAGCCAAACCGTGAAGTGGGATTATAAAAAGTACCAAGTTATCGTCCATTGGTATTTTCGTGGGCTCTGGCCGCGCAGACCAACGGTTATCCCAGATAACTTATCGGCTGGATTACAGAGCTACTTTTAAAGAATTTATACAATTTTTGTAGTCTATGTAACGTTATTGCATATAGAATAATATATAACTTGGTAAACTGGCAAACTCTGTAGGGATATATTCATTTTATGGACTGTATTTTAGCATAAATCGATTCGACTGAAATATCCATATAAATGGTCAAGGCAAAAGCAATATTTCGGTATTACATAATATCTGAACTCTGTGAACTTTGGCTGTGTAGTCTGCATGCTGGAGCCAAAATTATGTCCAACTTCCGTCCAGATTAGCATTTTACGGCATGACCTTTGTGACCTCTGCACTTCAAGTCACATGCAATTATCTTCATCTTTTATGAACACCAAACACGTTGGAGAATTAAGACGAAATGTGATCACCTGTTTGATTTTTTATATTTTTCTGATACCTAGTATTTTGGAGAATTACAGTGAAACTTGACCGATGAAATATTTGTGCAACATATAAAAAATGACTATGAAGTATAATTTCTGAATTTGTTTGAGTGAATATGACCGATTCTCTAGAACTATATTATATTGTAAGCATATTATTAGTTAATGTCATAGTGATATCGTATATGACATAGCTATGAGATCAAAACGTCATGACTATACCGGTGTATCAATAAAATACATGAAACATGAATATAATTTTTTCTTGACCTATTTTCGATTCCTCATTTCTCTTAGTTTGATAAGCTTGCATGGTATTATTGCTTTCTTAATTCTTATCACCAGTTGCCATGTGTCGCTGTTAGTGCATAAAACAGGTTGATGATGAATTATGATATGCCAGGCACAGGCGATAAACACAGAAAACATAGATTTCCTACGTACCATTCACATCTGAAATCATGCGTGTCAACGATACGAAACATACGACCGCAAGTGATAAGGAACTATCGGACAACTGACACGTTACATGTGTGCCTGCCTGCTTTTTAATAATCGTGTGAAATTGTACACGCAAACCTTAAAAATAAAAATGTGATTACGCTTAAAAATATTTGCATTTATTTTTATATGTTTCATGTTTAATAGAGAATCATTACACTTCCTTGACCACTATAAGTGCATATTAGCGAGATTAAATTTAAAAGTCATAATCCGATAGCTTAAACGTCATACTTTAACTACCCTATGTATATATATATATATATATATATATATATATATATATATATATATATATATATATATATATATATATATATATATATATATATATATATATATATATATATATATATATATATATATATATATATATATATATATATATATATATATATATATATATATATATATATATATGAAAATGGAAACGTAATAGGTATGACATTCAACTTAGAATCGATTGAACCAGTGTTATTATTATTACCGTTTTAGCGTTCAGATTATACGGTAGTGGGATTTCATAGGCTATGGAAAGGAAATTTTATCCCAAGAAAACATTCTACTTATTGTATTTGTGAATGTTTGATGATATTCAGTTGTTTACCATGTATGTGACACTGACAGGTGACATTTTGACCTCCTATTTATACCACAAAATAATTCTGAATAGGAAAATAAACGGTGTAGTTGCTATGTTTCATAACATAACACGCATACTGTTATTTTAGCATTGGAGTAATTAATGTATTCTATACGACACCATATCCTTCTATTTTATTGATCACAATTATTATACTGTATTTTCCATAATATGTAAATAATATGTACCATTCGTATAAAATAAGCAAAAGCTTGTGTCAAGGTTACTCAATTTTAGGTTTAGGTATTTTGATTTGTGCTCAACAACCTCACCAACTGCATAGTTATATGGTGGTATACGAATGAGTAGGTGATGTTGGAATGATGTGTGATGAAAGATGAAAGGACTGATGAATAAAAACCCGTGTCTTATACGTGACTCGAACCCACGCCCGAATTGACTCAATTTTTTTAAGCGGTGCCTTGGATGTAACGACTTGAGGAGGCCTTAGTTGTTAAAGATATATATATATATTCTATATATTTCATATATATATATATATATATATATATATATATATATATATATATAAATATATAAATACACATATATGAGTATTGGCATTCTGTTGAAATGTACAGCTCGTGATGTTGATTGGATTATATTAATATCACTGAAAAACACGCCTCACCCCGGCTCTTATGCTTGATACACAACGATCTTACCAACTGAGCTGAAGTGATAGGTAACTTTCAATGATATTAATGTGTGTGTGTAATAGTACAGATACCTCGAGGGTCAATTATGGGCCATCTGCTATTTTTGCTATAATGATCTTCCTGTTTCCTTAATGATACTATTCTATTCAATTTTGCTGGTGATACCAATGCATTGGTGAGGGCAATTAATAATCTTGGTCTGAAAAGAAAATAGTACGAGGCCTTGATAGACTACAATTGTCGTTCAACGCTAACTTATCATTACTTAACAAGGAGATAACGAGTGTCATTGAATTCAAATTGAAGAAAAACTTAACGACATTATAACCCACTCAGGTAATTCTCAATTGAAAACTATACATTATTGAGATTTGTAATAGACGAACATCTTAGGTGGATGCTCATACTGAATATATATCAAAAAAGCTCCGATTTGCTTGTCGCACGCTATTCAAAATAATAACTTTGATTAACAAAAGGCAACTAAAAACTATGTGTCACGCTTTTCCCCACACATTGCAACCTATGGAAATTGTGTACAGGGTAGCTCAGAGACAGCTCTGAAAAGAATTTTCTCCTCACATGAACATGCCGTGAGGACTTGAACGAAAGCAGTAGAACACATTGACAGTCAGTATTAAAAAAAAAAGAATTATGACAATAGCTAGTGTTTATATTCCAGTAGTTTTATTGAACGTTCTTAAAAATGAATACGTATATAATATTAACTCTGACAGTCATGAGCGTAAAACAAGAAATTGTGGCAAACTGGCAATTCCAATACATAAGAGAGTTGCGTATGAAAGAAGTGTCCATTATGTAGGTCTGAGATTATTCAATCACTCACCGAAGGAAATATTGTCAATGATAGATTATATCACATTCAAGTAAATTATTAAAAACATATACTCCTAAAACATGCACTGTTAAATGTGAAAGATAATATTCTACAACACTTAATTGATTTATTGTGACATTTTAGTTACTGTGACATTTAATTTATTGTAACAATTTATTCAGTGTAACATTTAGTGTGAAATGAATACATTACACGTACATGGCTATGTATGGATCTTAGTTTGCAATAATTGATGGACTTTGATAATGCGAGTAGTTTTATTCACAGTTTTTTTGATTGTGATCTCCTATTCGTTATTTCCTATTCTATTCAGATTTAATATCAAAATATACTCGTATTCTATAAATATTATTTCCTTAGATAATCATATTGATCATCCTTTTATAATCAGATTACAACTCAACATAATCACATTACAACTTTTTTATAATCAATGCTTATTATAATGATATTGAAATAATCAGATTGATATAACCAGTTTCAGTCAGATAAACATACGAATTTCATATTAATTTTATCGAATTCCCTGAACACAATGTACCTAGTAAAAGATGAACAAGTTGAGTAGGAAATGTTTTCGAAAAACATATTTATCTGTTATCAACCTACTTCATCATTTGATTTGATAATCTGTTCACCCTAGCATGATGAAAAAAACGTTAATTTATTTCTTGTAGAGTACCGGTATAATATTACGTTAACCGTACAATAGCGTGTCGCTTTTAGTAGCTGTACCCCCTACCGCGGTTCGACCTAGGCGCTGCCCCCATTAGGCCTGCATCATGCTCCCATCATGCTCCCATTGTGTCCCCATCAAACTATCAGTCCTCACCCGTGGCCCTGCGAGGGCATGGGGCCTGGTCTGATTGCACGGCCACTCCATTGAAACGCAAATATTAATACCACTCGCAAGGGTGATGGCCTGGTAAGATACTAGATTGGTTAAAACCTATCATATATACCCACACTTTGTTCATTTCGTTCAATCAAAATACTAAAAGCATTAATTGCTCCTTTCAGCTTGTTTTTTGGGCCCATTTTGTATGATATATTCAATTATTTCTAGTTGAAATAGCAGGACGTTTGAAATGAAATGTGGATTTTCCGTCTGCATGCCTATGTATATATACACTCTTTTATTGCCATCTAAACCTGTTGTACTGGAATCTTCGTAGACTGCATTGTTCGAAACATTTCGATCAGAAGAGATATTTATTTGGCACATAATGTGGTACGAGGCCCATTTATTTATATTGATTCTAGTACGATGTATATATATATATATATATATATATATATATATATATATATATATATATATATATATATATATATATATATATATATATATATATATTGTGCATCCCTATATTACACAAATCATGAAGTTTCGTATGCATTAAGCAATAGGAGGAATGATGTAGGCCTATCCACTTTTTGATGAAAGCTTCGCCCATTGAGTGAAAAGTCGTTGTAGTCTATATTTTTGAGCTCACACATTCATGCATAATTACCATCAAAATACGAAAAGATCCCAAAGTCGAAAAGACACTTTAAAATAATTATAGTGAAGAGTAACCTTTTCGTTTCTCTCTATAATTCCATGTTGATCCCTTCTCGCCTGAGATGATCCTCATGTCTTTGTAACAACACTCAATACACAGAAGCGAATTGATTGAAATCAAATGTGAAGTGGCCTACTCAAGAGTTCGAGCTAGTGTTTTACGGGTGCTAATCTTTTGTAATCTGATATTATTGCCGAGTATGATTAATCATTTAGTTGACAGCGAAGAAGCGAAACAGCATAACAGAAATAGTACGTTGTACCGATACACATCCATCTTCTGCTGTAGCGTCCAACCGACTTAACTTGCTTACCTCGCCTAGAAATGGCTATTTCTTGACTTCACTTGCCTTAATTATTTAGTACCCGTAATATACGTGTACTAGAATTCCAGCTGTTACGAACATCAATTAAAATCTAGTGGAATGTAAATTAGAAAAAAAGAAATATAGTATAAAACCTATTAGAGGTTCGTCGTGTTATTTTTAACGCACTGTATTTTTCAGACACTATATATAATTGCGTTGCTCATCTTAAAATGAGTCTATCTTGATACCCGAACAAAACTTGTTATTGTTGTAAGAATCGATATTAATAATTATGTAATTGAATTCGTTTCTTACCGTATTTAAGCAGAAAACATGTGTATTGTTATGAACTTTCTCAACCTTTTCCATGTAATATTATATAAATTTATAATCTATTTTGTATTATTATTATTATCATTTTGTTAGTTGAATCAAGTTTCGGTTTCCCAGTGGAAGATTCATTGGAGCGAGCACACGTGCGTACCAAACTGCCACTGAACTTATTTACAACTACAATTACAATTACAAATGAATGACCAAAAAATTGATACATGTTTGTGGGTAGATTCATCTTATACAAATCTGTATGTCCCTCCTAATTTTTTTGAAACTTCATATGACTGATTTTCACTAGTTTGGAAATGGATTGCATCTTCATTAAGGAACGAGTTTCCTAGTGCTTTTTCCAATCCCCAATGCCGTTACCATTTGCCACTATCATTTCCATTCTCTAGTTAGTCATAGGTTGATCAGACAGTCATTACCTGATGGCCGCAAAACACGCAGACCAGGCAAACCTACGAGCTTCAAGACTTGGCATCAAACTCAACAACTAATCTGATTTTGCTTATACTGATGGCTTAAGATGATTTATAGACTTTCCGTGTCTTTTACTTTACCAAAGTGAGGACTGGATATCTCATTTCGTTTCAACCAATTTTTCTTGTTTATTTATAGTTTTATATTGCGAGCTTATGGAGGGCATAAGATTATATACTACACCATAATATCTTTATAATTTTTGTAAAAACTATTGCAGTCGAGCTGTTTCGAATATATTATAAATACACGAGCAATTTGATGTATATTATTCTTACTTTAGGATGATTTCATCAAAAACGTATTATGTACTAGCATAATAATACAGACCGAAGCTGATGTTTTACATTTTACATCTATTTTTGTCTGAAGTTTGTGAGTTTTATACCAAAGCAAAAACAGCCAACTTTATCTACAGACGAACGTTTTAGAGTGAAACACAAAACTTACTGGTTTATGTGAGATGTTTTACTTCTTACTTTCACGTGCAATCATCAATTATCATAACTATAGTCTGCATTTTACCTCTAGCCATTTCAGAATACACTGAGCTTAGGCTTATATCTGATCTAGTACCTGTATGTCAAGACCAACTGAATACCGAATATGACAACTGACGAGAAAAAAACATTTCTATTGAAATGGGTTCTTGTGCTAAAGTTCTTCTATTCTGCCATTTTACCACATCGTCGAGTGGAAGAGTACATACACATAAATAGAAGAGTAAATATAATCTGATAAATAACTATTAACATTAATGGAATTGCAGAAGATTTTTATAAGTGGCAAAAATAAGGGATAATTCGCGAAGGCATTTCTTGAAATTCAATTTCATCCTCAGGAATCAAGAGGTTATAATCTAGTTTACAGATATATAAATTTCCATATATTTTCTTCCTCTCAAATTCAAAAATTCCACTGCTTTCATATATATATACATACATTTTACACTCTTGAGAAAGTTTTTTTCTAACTTTCTTTCAGGGCCAATTTACTAGACTTCCCGTTTGACTCATCGCCCCCAATTATAATGGCATTATTCGACATATACCGATGTTTGCGATCAATGTGCCGTGTGGAGTACGCCGGCATGGGTGACGGAGCTGAGGGACACAACAAATATCACAGACAACCATTTATCAGATATGCGATGAACTGACTTGTTAAAAAAATAAATTTCCCGAATAATTTTCAAGTTTTAAAGTTGGTCCTGGACATACATTTGCGACAATATAATATTATTTCCCGATTAGAATTAAATTGAGCATAAAAAAACACGGATATTTTACTTCTGATTTGTTCACATAGACTACCGGTATATACGTGTGTTTAGTGCGTCTGCACATTATCTGCTAGCTTTATTGCATTTAATGCATGAACATTTTAGTCAGGATGCGGCTTGATGAACCACTTCATGTGACCGCAAGTGTATACAAATGCGTTATTACTCATTATAGAATGTGTGAATCAGATTACTATTTTGCAGCTGATGCACAACATGATTTGTTAAATGTCAGTTCGCTTAGCTTGAAAGTTGACGCTCTTTCAGTGTAAACGATTTAAAATAGCTTCTTTCCCGCAAAACAAGTGTATTGCGCCGTTATTGTATACTAAAATGAATAATCCCGTACTACTTAAATATAGTGTTCTATACAAACTGTAATCACCAATTACCCCAGTTTCATCACACTTCATATTCTGATTATTCCTGCAGTTCAGCTCTTTTCATAATATTATGTACCATACATATGCCACTCATTTATAAAAGCTTCTGATTTTACTCATAGTATCTATTATAATAATGTGAATATTGATTCAACCGATTGCACAATAGAAACGAAACGAGTGTACCAACGTTTTATACTTTGTATTGATTTCATATGATGTATTATATGGTAAGACGGATTTGGGGGAGGTAGGCCTACCTAATACAATCGTCTTGATAACTCATAATTCATGCTATTGTTAATTCGTAATTTATCTGGTAATGACTGAAAATGTATTATTACAATATTTTATTTGCGTATACTGTTAATATATCATATACCATTATTCTGTTTTTGATCTTTTCATCACCACCATTGAATGATTACTTTTTTATTTCACTGTAGTTAATAGAGAATTGTAGGGCTAGTGTAGAAGTACTATTAAGTCTATTGAAAAGATGCTCTAGTTAATCTTTTGAGATTTTTTGTGGTCCGTTTGAATTATTGAATGAGCGTGAACGAAGACTTGATTTTACCCCAAAAGTACACAAAGGCACAAATTTTAACGAAACTTGGCGTTCACATGTCATCATCTAACTCGACACTGAAGATAGTTTTGACGCCTAATCGGTGGAACCACGTGTGAGAGCAGCCATCTCGATACTTTGTAAACCCCTATAAGAAAACCTAGAAGGCAAAATTTGGAGAAATTATTCTATTCGGATGAATTCACATTTCTACGGAATTTAAGCACACAAATGATGCACATTATTCCAGAGTTTTACATAAATCGAATTAGACATTCTCGAGTATAAAATCATATTAGTTTTGCTCACATAGATTCAAGCTATCAAGAAGATCAATAGGTGAAACCAGTTGGTGAATAGAACAATTCAAATAATCAACAGGTAAAACAGGGAGGCAGTGACTCAAAAGTTTCAAAATGAAGATATAAGATTTCTATCACAATTCATATAAATATCTCGCCCATCTCACAGCACACGTATGCCGCGTTTCCCTATTTTAGTAACTGTTAACATTGAGTAGGATGAAAGTTTCAACTTTTAATCCCCCTTGAGTATAAGGTAAAATTTAATTCTTATATCTTAACGAACTTTCTCTCTAGTTCTGTTCGGAGTATGTTCATCCTACTCAATCTATAGTGCAATCTCATGTTTCAACTCAAACCTGACGGTGAATCAGAACGCAATCATATTCGTCTCAACGCTGCTTTGTAAGTGAAACGATTGGATTAAAGGCAATCCAACCAATTGACTTAAAACTGTAAAATTTTAGAAAATTTGCAACACCTTTTCTTGCCCCCCCCCCCCCCCTTTCCCCCCCTTGGCCAAAAGTTGGGAGGAACAGCCCCCCACCCCCTCCCCGCCCCACCCCACCGATTCCGACGGCAGTGTATATATATGTAGGTCTATATTTAGACCTATATATATATATATATATATATATATATATATATATATATATATATATATATATATAATATACGCCAATATATACATTTCATATAATATAGGCCTATACAAATCTTTGTTATTGCTAACTGCTAATGTGGATTCCCGTTATGTTGGAATATTATTCTTATGTTGGCTATTTCTGTCGACAAATGGTCTTGATCAGATAATCTCTTCAATCTTGTGAATTTAAAACTGAGTGCTTCTGTGCTGGGTGATAATTCTACTTTCTCTATATATCTATGTTTGTGTTTTTTTCTTTCTGTGAACTGAATATCCAATATAACCGTCTTTTTTTATTTTCAATGAGAGTATGATAAGGAATGCTAATTTTTCATTCGATTTTTTCTTCCAATGTAACTTGCATCTTTATTTTTATCGAATTCATAAAAAGTAAAAACTTGCTTCCTTCCCACGCAGCCAAATCATGTGACAATTCCGATGGAGTGGTAAAAACATGAAAGTTCGAATTTTGCATTCTCTAAAGCGTATTTTTTATAGGTTTTCGAAGAAAAAAATCTGCTACAACTAGTGGAAGTGGAGATCTCATCTTATTTTCAGCTTATTTTCGTAAATGAAATAATCACATTCCAAGTGGTCCTTTCGCTGAATTGAACCACACCATGGCTTAGCGAACTTCTCCGTGTATCGCATTCATAACTTCATTCACCGGTACGATATTTAGTGGGGACACTACTGGTACGTCCAGGCTGATCAATAAATCATTCAGGTTCAAAGTTCGAGCCTTTATAATTTTGAAAAATTCGACCGAATTTTTAAGATCGTTTTCAACTTTGAAAAGTTCTGCCAATAATCTCGATACTTCTTGTGTCAGGGATTTAATGGCACTGAATCTTCGCCCTGATGCACCCCTTCCTTGTGATACTTGAAAGTCCGTATATTTGTGCTTTGAGCTATCATATACGTTGAAGTATTAAAGAGTTCCTTAATATACACTACTATCATTCTCCTATTAACGTAATTATATAATTAAATTCACATATAAGTAGGCTTATTCACTTGAAAACAAATATATATAAATATATACATATATATGAATATATATATATATATATATATATATATATATATATATATATATATATATATATATATATAATTATATATATATATATATATATATATATATATATATATATTAAAACTTTGAAACTTTGAAACTTTCACGACTCACTTTATAATAATAATATAAGGGGACCGAAAACATATTCATGCGACTGCGGTCAGGATGAATTTAAAATTTGTGTACCGATTCAGTCATTTTCTATCATTTAATTTCATTTTCATGTTCATTCTATACTTTTTCACTCATATTCAAACAATTCACGTATGTATATTTATTTCTATCTACATTTTGAATGAGCCAAGGTTTCATCCATATAATAACTCTGTTGAACCTAGTAGTATCTAAGTGCATGTGTGGAAAAATAATTAATTAATTACAGTTTTCTTGTCATATTCATATCAAATAATTCTCTTGAAAAAGACCATAATATAATGGCTGAAACGTTGAGACAGTGAAAGGTTTCTCAATACCATACACGACTATAATTTTTCCTGTTGAACATACGATATATTAAATATCATATATATATATATATATATATATATATATATGTATATTCATAGCCCAGCCGAAAAAATTCGTAACTCACTACAAATAACTACACAACTCGGATAATTTCGGATAATCTATATCTACAGGTTTACCATGCTTGGAGTGTTCATAATTAGACGAGCTTTAGCGAGGATTCAATTTGACATACTGAAAAAAATTGATGTTCGTTTTTATTTTATTTTTTTTTTATTTTTTTTTCATGTTTTTTTGTCGGTTCTCCACAGGTCAAACGGCTACAGCTATCAACTTCAAACTTTTTTTTCAGTATGTTTTCTCATCTAACTTAGATTTGTATAGTTTTGTGGCCCCCCATAACCTAACTGTTGGTGGGGTCGTTAAGCAACATTTAGTTTTGTGGCATTATCGGGTGGTAACTTTTTTTTTATTAATTTTAGAATTTTCAAAAATATTCACTAGAATAACACAGCGGGAAAAAAAAAGAAAATATTTTTATTCTCCAAAAAAACGAAAAATGTGCGTGAAGTTGAATCACATTCTGATACACATTTCTGGGAATTTTCAGCTTGATCAGGTCAGTCATTTTGAAGAAAAAACATAAAATGTGCTGAATTGGTACCACTCGAAGCAGTTTGTACCCATTTATAACTTGAATGTCCGCTCGTCTAACAACGCTTATAGGCCTATGGCGTTTTCCTAGTAGATGAATCATCCACCAAAGATGACACTTCACTTGTGGCGTGGTGTTCTATGCTCTACAATTCCTACCGACTACATCTATTTCTGTGATTCATCTATTACTTTCATTAACGTAGATTCCACTAATGAGCTATGGCCCACAATGTTGTCGAAAGCGATTTTAAAATTCCTCCTATTTTACGGTGGTTGTCAGAAAGGAGAAGATAGATATAGGGATAAAAAGAGCTAAACGCAGGTCTTGTGCAGATGTCAATTCCGATTAATCCATTGGTGACATTTTTTTGAAACAGCTGTCGAGTGCCAAGTTTATTTCCATCGTGGAACGTGGTCTACAATTTGATTATTTCCACAATTCCCTGTCTGTTATATGCAGTCCATCGACTCGTGGGACTTCCAATCGGTCTCTTTCTCTGTTTTCACCTTTTCTCCCTCTGTTTCTCTTTTCTTCGATTCTTTCTGTCTTTCATTGCGATTAGACATTTCCACAGTTTCATAGAAATTGTCTAGCTAGTCGGAGTTGTTTTTTAATGATTCCATGATTTTCTCGATTTTTTCAAGAATTGACTACCATACCATCTCACTATTAAAATTACTCAATATAAAGACTTTTGCAGAACTTCTGAAAAGTTTCAATACTTGTACAGGTGATTAATGTTGAATGTTTGTCAAATGTGAACCACAGGGGTACTGTACACTCCTTTCAAACTAATTTGAAATTGAAACTAACTCAATTGAACTAATTTCAATATATACTTGACTATTTCCTCGCTATACAAATTATATAGTTCACGTCATAAGCTAGTCGTTGGTTATAGGTCTTGAGTGAACAATTAAAAAACAAGTTATATAATTTTCGATGTATTTCAATTCACCTACAATCGTTTCCGAAGGAATGTATCTCTATACTTTCCGTCATCATTTTTTAAATGTATTTTTTTCGGATTATATTTGAAGAGGACAAATTCCGGTATTATACGCTTAATGTGTCGTAGGTTGTTCGATGATGGTGTGAGGAAAAAAAATGCTACAAGTATTTCAGACCTATCATTTTAAATTCAATACTTACTGATAAACTCAGAACCTATAAGATAGAATCATTCAGACGGTGTCTCAAACTGAACTATTTATTGTTTTTTCACTGCCAACATAACAGTATTTCTTCCGAAATATACCCGAGATAAAACCTCTTTATATACTTTTTCAAAGATAAGAAAAAGTATACTAAGAGGCTTGAATACATTTACTTCACTTTACCGAAACCCTTACTTACGACCAAAGTGGATTCGACATATGACTGAAACGAATGATGATACAGTAATGTATGTCTAGAAAAGAGACGAAAGACTAGCAAGTGAGATGATGGTCCATACAGCTTCTCTCATATCACCGCTTACGGGTGAAACTTGATTGGTAGGAAAAGGTTTAATGAGTGGCTATAATTGAAATCTTGTGTTTCGTCGCGCGGTGTGATGGTGGTGTGTTTGACGGGGTGGTTGGGTGTGTGGTGGGGAATGAGAAGGGGACGGAAAAAGGGGGGAGGGGGGAGATAAGTGGTCAGACTGCATGGCTATATATCTGGAGGCTGGCCTGCTATACTTGGTAGAAGACTCGGCCATCAGACTGATAGAAAAAATTTTTAATTACAATCATAAAGATATAATTATTAGTTTTGGCGATATTAATTAAGTTGCTATAGAATTAGAAATACGCTGTAATAGTGTGCTTGCCGTGTGTGGCGTTGAAACATGAGCATGACGGCATTTTTTCAAAATGGTTGAATTGATGAATAACAAAATTAGAATACTGGTGAGCCAGAATATATTATATATTTATTCATAGTGAGATCTATTCAAATTTAACAGTTTGCTTTTTTTACCATTCCTCCTACAATTAGTTTCGTAGCCTAGGGTATTAATTACCATTACGCTAACAATGTACTGTTTGGTTCATGTGCGTGCAATTAATTCATATGGTTTTTAAAAAATGTAGACCTATGATAGAAGCGCCGAGTTTGAACAGAATAGTTCTTCATTTTGATATTTCAAAGGCTAATTGTAATTGGTTTTTAATCCAATTACCGCAAAATGGCAAAGATCCAGAGTGTTGGCTCAGACCGACTCGAATTTACCAGTCTGTCGCCCCCCGAGTTCGATCCTTTCCTGCATCATTCATGAAACCTGTAAACATATGATTCTACTGCACACTCAGGACGATTTCAACGATTCAGCGATAAGATGCCCTTAGACCCCATATGATATAGTTATTATGCCCATCTTCGAATTACAAAAATAAATCTTGTAAATATTGATGACAATGAGATAATATAGCTATAGTCATATAATATATACGTGGCTATAAAGACTGTCGAAGAAATCATGATTCTCTTGAATCTGTCCCTCATTGTGAATCAATGCTGTGCATTTACACGAATAAAACCTTCATATCGTTCTCAAACGTACTGGCAAATATGCAACAAATTCTCTTAGGAGAAAAATAGAAGGAATCAAGTCGATGTCATATCCGTTTCCGCTTTTATAGCGTAGATCTTTTCAAAAGGCAAAGAATATCCACGTGATTTGTCACTTTTTCGTATATTCCTCATAGAGGTTGGATAAATTTTAACGAAATATGATGAAATTCAATAGAGCAATATATTTCAATGGTTTGATTCAGCACGTGATTTTATACATTTTGTCCCACCTTGTTGAAATATTCACATTGCTTCCATCCTAAAGATGTATCAATTCTATTTTCATTTTTGTGCGTATGAGAGAGAAGTGTAGACTGTAGCAATGAACATAATGAAATCTACTTCATAATACTATTCATCAACGAATGGACTATTCCTCGATCTATGTTGGATTATTTTCATTTTTATTTTTATTCAGATAGAACAACAATCACATTTTTATAATATAAAATTGAGAATATGTATACATAAGTGAGGAATGAACGAAGAAGAGAGAAGAAATTTTAAATGATACGGTGGCAAATTTAAGACTATAAACATGAACGTCGGAGAAAAAAACGATTTTTCCCCTCTACAAGTAGGAAAAGATTCAGAAGGAGAGAAGAAAATAAGATGACGAAAAATATAAAAGAGAGTGAAGATACATTCTTAAAGAAGATTGAAAACTTTTTCCCAACACAACTTTTGAATTGTTTTTCATCCCCTTCTCAACTTATTGCTATTAATTTGTACTATGTGTTGAATGAGCTATATTATCTCCAACTATTTCTTATGTGGGGGGGGGGGTGTATCGCCCTTGTAGTGCCCCGTTCAAATGATCCTGAACTTTTATCCTTGGCCTTTATTGGAAAACAGTGGCTTCGTGTCAAGTTTTCGATGTTAATAAAATTAAAATATGTAAATATTTGTCCACAGACATTACATCTCGGAGTGGGGTCTAAATGACACATTGATCGACGATCTTTTTCCCTATTCAAAATTTGGGTTACAGTTTCACAGTTGTATCACGTCATGATATCTAATTATTAAAGAAACACACAAGATTAGTTTCCACCATGCATGCATGGAGTGCATGGTATACAAAGTGTGAGTTGTGTATAACTTAACAATGTTACGGCTCCTTCCAGTGAGGGTTATAATTAGAAAGTATGGTGTTAATGAGGACTGCAATTACATTTCAAGAGAATATTCCCAAATATCTTGCCCCTGTAGTTGATGTCAAACTCTACGCGAGACAATCGCGAGAGGAGTTGATCATCGAAACCGTTGCGCAGTAGCGCGCGCAATTGCCACTTATAACTGAGTGAGATTGACCGAGGACTTGGGACTGACTAAAATTGAAATAAAAAATACTTTCAATCTCGGTCGTTGAAAAAATCATTCTATCCCATAACCGTGACCAAGATCATTTATATGTTTTTTTTATATATATTGGGTTCAACGACGCACTGTTATGATAGCGCAGATCTAATGGCGTCGGACGGAAGATTAATGAGATGATGGGATGAAGGTTCTTGGGTAATGGAAAGGATAGTGGGAGAGCGGTCATGGCCGACTTATTGTAGGAAACATCCCAGCATTAGCCTAGACTACAGAGCGAAACCATGAAAAACCCCTGTAAAGATGGTCGGCGGGGATCGAACTGGGTTCGAATGTCCCCTCGCCTCCCGGATCACATGAAGCGAGCGCGTTAAACACTGCGCTGCATGTGCCGGCCGGTACCATTTATATAAAATTTGTTTGATACTAAAAGTTGTGTGCATTTCGTACCTGGACATTCGCATCCAAAGGAACGATAGGTTCGAGGCAAGGGGTTAAAAACTCCTTGAATCAGGTGTACATTTGCCATGAAATCTCTTTGAAATCCCTGAAATCCCCTGTAACTCCTGAAATTCCTGAAATCACTTGAAATCCCTAAAATCCCTGAAATCACCTGAAATCTTGAAATCAGGTGTAGACCACATTTGTCAACTCCTCGCTTGGAGGTTTTGGTAACAATGTATAAGAGAAACGAGATAGAGGGCTATTGCACATAGTCTTCTGCTTAGCAGCTTCGATGATCTCTCCTCCCACGATTGTCTCGTCAATCAAAACCCATTGACTGTAACAATGCCACAACGGCCATTTATCTAGAAGCTTTAATAACTAATTTAGTCTAATTAGACAATAATCATAATTCAAACTGTTATAAACTTATAATGCATAGTAAGTAAAAACATAATACCATCATATTATTAATTATGTATTAACGCGCGAGATCAAAAAGTACTTTCTGTCAGGTTAAGTTGCAAATCTCTCTGAATGTGATGGTGTAATGAGACTGCATCAAGATAAAACACTTTTCTGTTCATGTCTAGAAATTTATCACCATTTTTGAGTAGAAAAATAAATTGCCAGTACATTTGCGTCTCTGAAAAATACTGACATAAAATATCTGTTCTAATAGGCAAAAACGAAGAGAGCTTTTCATAAATGCAATTTATATTCCTGATTTATTGCTATTTTTATATGTGTCTTATATACTTTTCAAAGCCTAGGAAAGCGTCAAACCTTTTGTTTTCTTGTTTTCGGCTGACGAAACCAAACCAGAAAATACATCTAACATGTAGGGATAAACGCAAAATAAATTGTGTTGGTGTTATTTGCTATTTCTCACTATGACACAGAATATGAGAGCATATTGTTCGCTGTTATAGAGTAGTACGATGAGACGTAATATACCGGACAGATACAAATAAGTAGCGTCTCAGATGAGAAAAACAATCACAATATTTTTTCTCATTTCACTGTGGTACTTTTTCTCTTCTGAATACATTTCTAAACTTTGCATGTAAATGTTATTATTCTTATTTGAATTATTATCACAAAATGAAACCTATGAAAACTGTATATAACCCATATTAATCAACACAATTTGAGCACAATACATGCTCCAGAAGAGCCATGTTTTCGTCGACAGTGCAGTGGAAAAATTGTCGAGTTCAATTTTGTAATAATGGGATACAAGAATACGATGAACTGCCTATAGTAACATCGGAAATATAAAGAGTGTAGGTTGTTTTGAAATTAAGTGTATTGCATGGATGAGAAGGTTAGAGATGGTTGACAATAATTTAGTGGGATTGTTTAAATTGTATAATCAATGTATTCCACAATGTATTACCAGTTAGTGTTAACTTTTTGATTTTGTGTTTTACTTTCTATGTATGTGACATGTTACAATGATCCTTTTAATGTTGATGTACGAAAATACCGGCTTCCAAGCTATATTATTCAATTAATGATTTTTTTTTTATTCACACAAAAAACAGGAATTGTACAAAATATAATTTCCGCTAAGCTAGCTAGAATAGCAGCTTGTCAGCAGAATAATCAATAAAATTAGCATATACATTTTTCTCGTCACTCATTGAGCACAGATATATCATTGAATAATAGAAGAACACAAAAACAAAAGAAATATAATTATATATACATATTATAATGAATCAATTGCAGAGAAGTTGGAGAAAAAAACAACAAACAGAATCGACTTGGAATTTTAATTCATGGAAATGAGAGAAAACAAAAATTAAACAAAAATTACACGTTTTAGTTTATCATAACATCGTATTACAGTGAAAAACAAATTGAATTGATGAAAACTTCTAATTTAAAGACATAAGCCACAATTTATAACCCGTTTTCAGCTGAGTTTTTATATTACGAAGATATGCTGGCATAGCATTTAATAAAGTTGGTACAGATATTTTCAAAAGTCGTTTACCATAATTGTTTATATAGGTGGGTACAATGCAATACTCGTTTTCTTTATTCTTTGTGCTATGTACATGATTTGAGTGTTGTTTATATTGTTCCGAAAAGTAATTTTGAATCATTATTGTATAGTTGAATAAATTTCTAACCGATAAGATATAACAATGAATGAATAAATTGTCCCGGGGAATTTGTATATAAAATGGAATCATATTTTTCAAGATAGATTTTTGTACGCTAATTATTGTTTGGATGTAAGTGTCAGCATCAGTTCCCCAGATCTGAATTCCGTATCGAATTATGCTTTCTGCTATGGCCGAATAAACAATTTTTAATGTATTTAGAGGAAGATAAGGTACATTTTAAACATTTTAAGTACATTTTAAATGAACATGATCTTTAATTCTTAATTTTTTTTCGTAGCTGTTCAATATGTACATTCAACTTTAAATGACAATCAATATGCATACCTAAATACCGTACTTTACACTTTGAACATTCTCAATGAAAGTATTGCATACACATACGTGATTAAAATTTGGTTGCTTTTCAAGACAATCGCATGTGTGAAATTTTATTAATATTTCCCTCCTTGTTTACTCGGGTGTTCTAAAATGCAATAATTTCGTTATCTTAGAATTTATAATTAAGCCTCTATCATGTGTCCAACTTATTAACTTATTGAATTTATTTTGTAAAATAGATTCAGCCATGTTCAAATTTACGTGTGCCACCATCATAGCTGTATCATCGGCATATAGGAAAGCTTTGCATTCACTTGATTCCCTCAAAATATTATTAACATATATCAAGTAGAGTGTAGGACCGAGAATTGAACCTTGTGGTACTCCAGATTTGAATTTTAATGCAGTACTTTGAGTCTTATTAACACAAACAACTAATTTTCTGTCTGCTGAATAATTCAGAAAGCAATTATAAACTGGACCACGAACACCAATATCAGCTGAAGTCTTCATAATAATAATAATAATAAAAATAATAATAATAATAACAATAATAATATATATATATATATATATATATATATATATATATATATATATATATTTTTTTTTCACACATTAGAATATCAATTTGTACATTTTACATCTTACATACATATACATATTTATTTATTCATTACAGATTGTTCATAAAACAGGTGGTAATGGTTACTATACCTAATGAAATTACCGTCAAACCTACTCGATATAATTATACTTCATTTTTTTCTTAGCTCTCTTCTTGAATCACCAATCTTCGTTATGTTCTCGATATCTTCTTCCAATTCATTCCATTCCCGCGTTTTTCTTTGTATAAATCCATATTTACCTACTTCTCTATCCACTTTTTCCACTTCCATTCTTACCTCTCCCCTTGTACTTCTTTGTAATCCCTTTCCAATTCTATTGCTTAATTCATCCCATCCTGTATATTCATTCTTGACTCTAACAAAATTGCACATTCTCTCTATTTGTCTTCGTTTCGCCAAATTTTACCATCCCATTTCCTCAATCATTTTACTGGGTCTTTCTATAACTTTTTCAACCACATCCTTATCGTTCCTGATAATCTTCCAGCGCTTCTCTCTCCCCAATACCCTTCTTGCAGCAACCCATTGGACGTTCTCCACAGCCTTTATTAGTCCAACTTCATGCGGATCCCAGACTGAACTAGCATACTCAAGCATTGGCCGAATCAGACTCATGTATGCCTTCTCTTTTATTTTCATCCCTGTGGGGCCCCTTCAACTGCCTCATAATGAAATTTAAGGATCGTATTCCCTTTTTTGAGATATTTCTAACATGTTCCCCCACCCTGAGTTTTTATTTATGTAAAGTCCAAGATATTTATATGCTTCTACTTCCTCAAGTGTAGAATCTCCCATTTTATAAATCTTATTCACTTTCCTCTTGTTACTGCTGCTAGAGAAGTGCACCACTTTACATTTTCCAACATCTAGTCCCATTACATTTATTTTAACCCATTCATTAATTATGTCCAAATCTCCTTGTAACTGATTTTCCTCCCTCTCACTCCTAATGGTGCTATATACCACACAGTCATCAGCAAATAGACGAATTCCTGATTGAATTCCGATTTGAAGATCGTTTATAAATATATTGAATAGAAGGGGTCCAATGACACTCCCTTGTGGTACCCCAGAAGTAACTTTCACCATATCAGAAATTGCATCACCTACTTCTACTCTTTGTGATCTACCTTTCAAGAAGGACTCCACCCATCTTGTTATCCTCTCATGTTTTGTTATTTGTTTCAACTTTGAAATCAGAAGTTAATGAGGTACTTTGTCAAAAGCTTTTTCAAAATCCAAAAGGACGGCAGATATTTTACCCCCCTTGTCTAAAGTATCGGACAGTTCCTGCGTGAATCCTTGCAGTTGGGTTACACATGAGTAACCCTTACGAAAACCATGTTGTTCAACAAATATTCCACCATTATTATCAATAATTAATTTGATTTCTGTATCAATTAACCTTTCCATAATTTTGCATATTGAGGAGGTGAGGCTAACTGGTCTGTAATCACCCAAATTTGATTTTTCTCCCCCTCTATGCATTGGGGTGATCATTGCTTTTTTCCAGTCCTCGGGCACAGTTCCTGAATCTATTGAATTTTGAAAAATTAACATTAAATACGGTATTAACTCTTTTCCCACCAACTTGATAAATTTGTTATTAATCCCATCGTGACCGGGAGCTTTATTTCTATTCAGTTTATCAATTATTCTCTGGATTGCTGTTTCAGTGAATTTTATTTTATTTTCCTCTACTCCCAATTGATGAATTTGATCATTCTCTACTTCGTTCTCCCCATTCAAAGTCTGTTTTTGAAAAACTTCACCATAATAATTAATTAACGCGTATGCCTTTTCTTTATTCGATATGAACTCCACTCCTTTTCTGTTAATTAGAGTTGGCATATCGTTTTAGTATTATTTATGTACTTGTACATATTATTCCAACTTTTATTCTGGTCCTGCTCATCAAACATCCCCCGTAGAAACTTATCCTTTGCACTTTTCTTTTCTTTATTCAGTTCTGATCTGAATTTCCTTCTCATTTCTATACCCCCCCCTTTACCTCTGTTCATATTATGAAACTTTCTTGCTTTCTCTTTCAATTCTCTAATTGATTTATTATAATAGATTGGATCTGCACTTTCAGATATTAATTTATTAATCTTTAATATTATTAAAAATTAATCAGATATTAATCTTCAATTCCCACAAAGCCATTGAGGCTTGCCTGTGGGATTAATCAATATATTATGTTATATATTGCAAATTGTGCATCATACAATGTAGAACAATGTTAGTGTGGAAAATAGTGAACAATAGGCCTACTAGTAAGATTATGCAGATATTTACAAATATTTCCGAATTATCCTAGAAACAACATGAGTGTGATACTGAGAATCATAAACTATAAATACATCATTAGGAAACGACAAAATAAAATCACTAGAATATTAATGATAATGAAAAACGAAATCCAATACTATTACAGAATTTGATACAGAAACATCACCAACTAAGGTTTTCAATTGTTTGAACTTACGTCTCCAGTTTTAGATTGTATATGGACATTCATGAACAGAGTCGCTAAGGGGTCAACATCCAATTTTTCAATGCATGTTTGATAATAGAATATTTATTAAGATTCCTTATATGGATAGGAATTATGTTGAAAGTAGTAGGTACTGCTACACTGAGCTATCTTCTGCCGTATTTATTTATATAAAAAGGAATTTTATATGTGGTTTGTAGCTGAAGGCGAGTATTGAAATTATATGCTTGTAATATTTTGTATTCATCGCAGAAAAAGTGCTTCAAAATAAATCTATATTCAAATAGTTTGACTAATGGTAGTAAATGGCATTGTTGATAAAAAAAGGTCAATTGAATCAGTAATACGTTTTTCCTTTCTGTGTACGGGGGTCAAAATCTCGATCATTCTATTCTGGATTGATGTTGATTCATTTAAATGACCGTACGAAGCATTTCCCCATGATAGTAAGCCGTACAATATTATTGATTCAGCAATTGCACTATATATCGATTTCAAAGTTCTGAAAGGTAATATATATTTTAAATTGTGCAATTGAAAAGAACATGAACGTAAATGTCTGCAAAGAGAGTCAATATGAGGTTTCCATGAGAACAGGCGATCAACTACTACGCCTAAATAAATATGTGTAGATACATTTTCTATATTGCTACATGAATATTCCTGACAGGGACTATTTCTACATAAATTGTGTAAGCAAGTAGTTGAATGACAAGTAATTTTTACAGGTTGATCCAAATCTCTGTTGAATGGAGTGCATATGTGAACTAATTTAGTCTTGCTAGGGTTAATTACCAGGCAAACGCAGGATGTGCGTTGTACGATGAGCGAGATGTCTATATAGAGTATAATCGAAAACTCTACAAACCTTGATCATTTGAAATGAACTTCATCCCATGTCAATGAATCTAGAAAGCCGTGACTTCGACAATGCAACATTTTTCAACTAATATTTCTATCTTTTCGATGAATAAAATACATTTATTATATTATTTTCTCCAAAACGGCTGGTCCGAATATCAAACCAAATTTTCATTCATGTATATTATTCTTGTGTTCAGATTTGTGGAAAATTTGAATCGTATTGGAGAGATTTTTTTTCATTTTTTTTCCGCCCAGCCAAATCTTATGGGGTTTTTAGAAACTTCTAAATGATGTTTCTCAAAAATGGTCCAACC
This sequence comes from Brachyptera putata, assembly GCA_907164805.1. Lineage (NCBI taxonomy): Eukaryota > Metazoa > Arthropoda > Insecta > Plecoptera > Taeniopterygidae > Brachyptera > Brachyptera putata. The sequence goes on from OU015463.1 coordinate 38,418,248, forward strand.
GATTAGACCTCAAAACTATACAGTTCTAAGTTGGATAAGTTTGCATATAAAAAAAAAAGTTTCATGTCGATCGGTCAAACCCTGCGACCTGTGCAGTGTTTACAAAAAAAAAAAAAAAAAAAAAAAGGAAAAAACAAAGTTCCGTAAGAGTTCAGTGAAAATCTTCGCTACGCTCATCTAATTAGCTCGTTGTCGAGTCCAATACAATATTTGTGTAAAATCTGGTTGCAAATATTCTTCTGCTACTGTGAGCTCATTGTGACAGGATAATATGACTGTATCGTCAGCGTACATCAACATTTTACATTTTTTTAGCAACTTTGAATAAATTATTAACATAAATCAAGTAAAGAATGGGTCCCAAAATTGACCCTTGTGGGACTCCAGTATTAACATCCTTTGGTATACTGAAGAAATCATTAGCTTGACTGTGGGATTAATATGTATATTATGTAATATATTGCAAATTGTGCATCATACAGTGTAGAACAGTTTTTTTTTCATCCAATAAATGTAACATAACAATAGAGACATTTTTCTCGTTCAAGTGTCCACAAAACCCAATGAGGGTTAATCTGCGGAATATACTAAAAATACTCACTCCAAAGATAATGTACACATAATTTGAAAATGCTCACTTCAAAGATAATTTACACGTCTTCTTTAACATCTTAAATAACATACCAGCGAAACACAAATTACCACAATACAAATGAATGAAGCAACAATGAATTACCAAATATACTATTGCTATTATAACTCTACACCACAATCACTACTGAAATTAGGTGTTTCACCATTGAATTATTTCATGGTGCTTAGTAACCAATTCTTTACCTCTCGCTTTATGTAAACATATTTCTCTATTTTTCTCAATCTTTCAGGCAGCAGATTAAAAGTTAATAATAACAATAATAATAATAATATTAATAATAATAAGAATAATTATTATTATAATTATAATAATAATAATAATAGCTCGGATAATCAAAGACAGAATAGTTGAAGTAGGTTAGTCGAAGAAAATATAATCTCTATTTTAATTAATATTCAAATTAACAAAATGAAACCTATGAAACGCATTATCTGTTCAATATCAACGACAATATCGAGTTGGAATAGGAGATGAGTATTCATATTTATGGCAAATTCCACAATATGATCGAATCAGAAAACAATAATTAATCACTTAAATTTCCCTTTATAGTTCACTTAGTTTCTTGCATGCTGATGATGCAGATGACTCCAACGAACTTATAAGATATAGTTTTCAGTTGCTCAAGTTGTTGTGTAGTGCCACAGGCGTCAAGGCAGTAACAAACGCACCCAGTTCGCATATTATTTTATTGGCGGTTCTCTATAGTTAATACATGCAGTACTGGACAGCTAGATACAGCATTCTAGAACTAGACGTTTATTGCACGCTGGAAAAGAATAGAATAATCATTAATTACATGTATTCATTATCAACTTGTTGATAACATATTTAATGTTTTGTAAGTCTAAAAAGATGGTGACTTTCTTAGACTGTATGATTACTGATTTCTAGTCTGAAAGTTGAACGAGATTATTCTTTAAAATAAAATGATATTTTACTTGCGTTTTAATTTTGTGTTGCATATTATCATGTTTACTTGAGCAGATTTTCTTGCATTAATATAAAGCCTTTCCTCATGAAACGAGAATAATATTATGTGTAAGGCCCATACATGTTAACTGTTCAATTCATTTGTAATGCAAATTCTATACGTAGACCTACTTAAAATAATGAGCCGGATACATAGCAAGTTGAATATACTTCTCTTTGTTTTCAAAAGCCGAAACGGCAATTTAATGCAATCGAGTTGATGTAATTATTATTAATTGAAAGTTGGTTATCATGAAGATAATATCACTCATTTGCCGTGTGGTCAAATGATAGTATTTGAGTTAATGTAGAATACAGATTACCAGATATGGATACCAAACTTTGGCCCCATGAAGTGTCCCCAACCGTTACAGCCAGGGAGAGAGAGAGAGAGAGAGAGAGAGAGAGAGAGAGAGGGGACAGACATTCTTTGATGATCAATTGGTCCTTGTTGTACCAATATTAGGTGCATATTATGATGGATTTCAGTTTTCTTGAAGAGTTGAACAATTACTGTTGAGTGAATATATTCAATACTTTATAAAAATCATTCCCTTCATTTTCATCAATTAAATAATATCAATATTTTACAGTAAGTTTATTTCATAGAGATCGTTCGTGAATTGATAGATCATTAATAATTTAGTATACAACTTTTTGAATGGGACATTAATGTATAAGCCTAAATAGGCCTACGCTTATATAAAAGAACATCCCAAGCTATTCTATTCTATTTTTTATCATTCCATCATAACTGAACTCTGGATACGAAATTATTGAATAATGGAAAAACGATCAATAAGACTGTGGGGCAAAATCCTATATGTGGTTCATGACTTTGTTGTATCTTTTTCGAAAGTCATTTCTTATACTAATAGAAGCATTAACCTTGTTGTCGATAGGGTTTTTAAATAAAGTGCGAGTCTACGCGCTTCTGGTCATCATTTACATTTCGAAAATCAAAAATCGAGTAGTGAGCACATGGCAAAATAGTTTTGGTGACTCATTCTGAAATTCTGAAGTCCGAATGGAAATTAAAATATGGGGTACCATATTCACCGAAAATATTTTGACATACGCTCACTACTCGATTTTTGAAATGTAAATAATGCCCATTATAACGGCCAACTATACCCTCATTTTAATTTTAATTTAAATGTTCATGCCTGCAAATATGTGTAATGCGTGCAATAAATAACAACGCCTTATTACGATTTTCTTCAGAACGCATTGCAAAGCCACTTAAAAGTTAAAAGTTGAGAAGTTGAAAGTTGAGTTGCGATCACATAAATTTGTCGATCAACACACATCAAAATTCATCCTGGAGAACATGTACATAATAGGCCTACGCACTGAAACTAACAGATAAAGTACATGCGCATCCGACGTCAGTGTGTGAAAAATTTATCGGTAGAATATGCGTAGATTTCATTTGAATTTAAATTTCGGAATATCCATTTCATGTGACCACAAGTGTACATAGTATAATATTCAATAAGGTACAGCTAAGACGGAATGAAGATTGTGGGAAGTTGGAAACTACTTCGTCAACTACTTACTTTGGGCCTATAAAATTATACAATTTACTCATAATATATATATCGTAAGTTTCTAATGGGGGAATTTAATATCTCTTTAAGAATATTGTCAGTTCATCTAGTTCATATCACATAAATAATACTAGCATTGAAGCCATAAGCATTCTGCCTTACCAACGATAATCGGATGAAATTTGTCATCTAATTTGTTTAATTAATTTCCGAATATATAATAGGCTTTCAAAGAACAATATATATTAAGGGTAGACTCGGTGCTTTACACTGTTAGACATAATACAAGTATGAACATAATATTCGAGTAGTCAGGCCCGATCGACTGTCTTCCCTATGAATTAGCATGAACGGTTGGTAGTGTCGACCAGGAACTCAATGTTTCGCTGCATGTTACCGTGCTACGAAATAACGAGCGGCTTCATACATTTTATGTAAGACAATGCAGGAAATGAACGCGACTTTGGTGATTTATGGACCCTTTGGTGAAAACAATATGCATGGGGTTGTCTTTTTTTGTGTGTGAAGTTTTGAGTTTCCGCGAATGTTGCAAGAAAGGTAGTCTGTCAAGGCGAATTGCCGTAATCAGGGTTGCTGTGTGTGAAATGCCTACCGAGGAGCTATATAGTACTTTCATGGCGTGTCACGACGTGTGTCGCATACAAATGTATGATGCTCATTTTCGAATTTACAACATTGGGTAAAATTAATGTATCTTTTTATTTCTTGTTTTGCGGCAGTTTCTTGTGGATTTCGGTTGATTTGAAGATATTGCAGGCTTTTGACATGTCTACTTTCTTCGAAACTTCTTACATCGGTGACGCACATGTCTATTTACGTACTGGGAACTACGTGCGAAGTTACTGAGAAAAACCTTTGTCCGTTATCAATAACGTATCGAAATGATCTTATATCTAAAGCTGGACGAATCGAAATAATAATACACTTTACAATGTGGAGCAAAGGAAACGGAACAACGTGGGATTGTAGTGGAATTAAATTGGAAACACATTTGTATAACAGTCTGTCAAATAGATGGTTTGATTAATCATTGTTTCTTAATTAGATTCCTCTCCTTCAACTTCTAGACTGAATTCCTCTTGGATTGTCTAGCGTGGTCTGCCTGTAGGTGGCACTGGTTGTGATCTTCAGGGCAAGGGTATAAGGCTTCATTCACTGACTGTTCTTGAGGGGCGTTTATTAATCGATGACGAAACGTTAATTTTGCCATCTGGATCTAAGAGAGGAATACAAATTTTTATATTGAAGTATATGGTGGCAGTGTATAATGTTTTGTGAGACATAAGCACATCTTACTCTGAAATTGATTTTCAGCCGTACATCACATTTAATCGAATAATTTCCGTGATAACTGTAAACTGTGCCAACTGCTAACAAATGTTGTGTCTGATTTCCTCAATCAAGGTGATAAGAAATGAAAGAAAAAGCCAGAATGATACAGTTACCATTTCACAGGTTTATCTCTAAAAAAGGTTCAGTTCATTGGTAAGGAATGAATTATTCCAGAAATAATGGAAGATCTGCCCGGTATCTTGTGTAACGTGAGCAATTTAATTTTGAATCCTTCAAAGTTGTGTACAGGTGTGGCTTCAATTCATCGGAACAATAATTATCTTCTTTTTTAAAATGCTTATGTATGTAGTTTTCACCCATCTGTTCATAAGAACAAAATCACAACATTTCCCATTTCCCATATCGTCACATTTTCCGAGTCAATTTTCAGTGTCTGTATGAACGATCGTAGTGGCTTTCTGTTTGAACATTTTGCAGTAAAACTTCTTCACACCATTGAAAGAAATATCTTCTCAAATACTGTCGATCCATAACAAACATCCACGTTGAGATACATGTTATTTGTATGTAAAGGTATGTGCTTGGTGAGGTAAATATCGACGGCTAAAATATCGAGTTTAACTCTTACAATAACTGATCTTTCCACCTATGTTATTACACAATTTGAGTAATTAGCATTATCGACAAGATAGCCTGCATTTTATGATGTATTTAATAATTTTTCATCTTGCACTGTTGAATTTGTTTTATGATCATTTATAGCAGTGAACACCCCAGGCGATAGAGGTGATAGAGTATATGCCTATAGACATAACTGTATTCATAGCGATTAAACTAAATCTATAAATATACCTCCTATATACCGTTTACAAATATATGCATTTCGTCTACTCTAGATGATAGATACAGGGGAATAACCACGTATCCCTGACAAAGCACAAACGAAAGTGGTATTTTCTGCACGAAACCTGTCTTTCAATAAACATGGACAATATACTACGGCACATGGAAACAGGAATTAATATTTATTTCCTATGTCTATTAATTGGTATCTCCGACTAATGCAAACGAGGAATAACGGCTATAGCAGTTTTTAGATCCGTTTTATTATACTAGCTAATAATAATTACGCTTTCGACTGTTTTTAAACGAAATCTGTTCGCATTTTTTATCTAATGGGAAATGAATGTCTCTGGTGATATTAGTACACGCAAATTGCTCTACATTTTAGCTGCAGCTCTAAATGCTGAATTACTGACGGATATTAAATGGATTTTCCCAATGAGGGCAATGTCAGCACTGAAAATACATTTATGGTGAAGTATAGTAATAAAGACAATATTATTCATACTACCAGTTAACGAAATTATATTCGATGTATAAATATTATATGATGTTTTCCTTAGTTTTGAAAATATAAATGCCACCAGGATGAGGCTTTGCAGTTCAGAGCTGCTGATGTCAATCCATTCCATAATTTGCATATGTCTAGGAATATTGCATTTCTGCATTATTTGTATATTTCAATTTTTGGTTTATGAATATTTTTTTAATGATCGCTGTGAAGATAAGATATAGTTACCGCTATTTGCGAATGCATGTTTGGATTTAAGCTTCAAGTGTTCATGTTTGAGGATAATCAGGATCGAAAAAGACGTGATTGAAAAAGTTATAGAAAGACCGGGGCAATGGAATGAGAATTTTTGTCAAAAAGAAGAAAAATAGAAAGAATGTGCAATTTTGTTGAAGTCAGGAATAAATGTGAAGGATGGGAGAAACTAAGTAATAGAATTGGAAAGGGGTTACAAAAAAGTATAAGGGGGTGGATAAAAGTGGGAGCGGAAAGAGTATAGATAGAGAAATGGGGAAGTATGGTTTCATCCAGAGAACGACGTGCGAATGGAATGAGTTGGAAGAAGGATTAAAGAACGTAAAGAAGATCTGTGATTTAAGAAGGGCGCTGGGAGATAAAATTATGTGTGGTATTATTAGTAATAATTTATTATTTTCTCTCTATTATCATTATGGTTATCAGTTATCGCTACCGCATATAGAGAAACAGAATTATAATTAAATAATCTGAGCTAATAATTACTATGGACATAAATCCTATCTAAAAACATATACAAAGCCATCCCCTGACAGTCTGAATTCAAAAATGTTTTTTTTTGCATGTGTTCCATTTTGCATGTTGCCCCCAAAATTTGCATGAGGTACCAATATTTCTTGGCCAACTGAGATAGTGATCTTTTCCTGTCATGTAGTAATATAGTTCAAATATAATAGATGATCATCATACAAAAACATTTTTCCATGAAGGTGGAGTCATGTAGCAGTAATTGTTGATCATATTCACTAGCTGGTTCCGAAAGAGCAAAATAGTATTTTCAAAACATATTATGTTCATGACTGATGATGACTCTACGGTACATCAATATGGAGTCAGGGTTTAGGTTAGGGTAGAGGTTTTGATAGCTATAAGAAGCAAAAAACATGATTTGATAAATATATTACATATTACATATTTATTTATTCATTACAGATTGTTCATAAAACAGGTGGTGAGGCTAACTGGTCTGTAATTACCCAAATTTGATTTTTCTCCCCCTTTATGTATTGGAGTGATCATTGCTTTTTTCCAGTCCTCGGGCACAGTTCCTGAATCTATTGAATTTTGAAAAATTAACATTAAATGCGGTATTAACTCTTTTCCCGCCAACTTGATAAATTTGTTAATTATCCCATCGTGACCGAGAGCTTTATTTCTATTCAGTTTATCAATTATTCTCTGGATTGCTGTTTCAGTGAATTTTATTTTATTTTCCTCTACTCCCAATTGATGAATTTGATCATTCTCTACTTCGTTCTCCCCATTCAAAGTCTGTTCTTGAAAAACTTCACCATAATAATTATTTGATGCGTATGCCTTTTCTTTATTCGATATGAACTCCACTCCTTTTCTGTTAATAAGAGTTGGCATATCGTTTCTTCCTCTTTTAGTATTATTTATGTACTTGTACATATTATTCCAACTTTTATTCTGGTCCTGCTCATCAAACATCCCCCGTAGAAACTTATCCTTCGCAATTTTCTCTTCTTTATTCAGTTCTGATCTGAATTTCCTTCTCATTTCTATATATCCCCCTTTACCTCTGTTCATATTATGAAACTTTCTTGCTTTCCTTTTCAATTTTCTAATTGATTTATTATAATAGATTGGATCTGCACTTTCAGATATTAATTTATTGGGAACAAACTTCTCAATAGCGTTTAAACATACGTTTTTGAAAGTGTCCCATTTTTTGTCCATATCCCCCTTCTCCTCAATCCAGTAATTCCTCCAATAATTTAAATGTAACTCAATTTTGTTGGTATCCGCCTTTTTATAGAACCAGACTTTCTTCTGTACCTTTCTTTCATCTTTCACTCTATTTGCAATTAATTCTACTGTTGGAATATTATGGTCACTAATACCAACGTCCACGATAGTTCTTAACCACTTTTCCGGTGGTCTGACTAGGATGACGTCCAAAAGGTTATTACTACCTGTCCTAGTTAATCTAGTACCCTCCGTAACCGTTTGCACAAATCCTTCACTCATTATTTCATAAACAAGTTCTTGCCTTCTATTCCTGCTACTTCCTACAGTCCCTTCTTCCCAATTTATTCCTGGTAAATTCAAGTCTCCAGCAACTATTACATTCCTTTTATTAGCACTTTCAACCACTCTTTCCCTAATCTTGACAAGAATATCATTATTAGAATTTGGTGGCCTATATCCCGCAATTATTATAAACATTTCTGTTCCAAACTTAATTTCTAATCCCATTAACTCTACTGCTTCTTCTATCCACAAGATTCTCCCATTCAACTCATTTTTTAATCCCAGCAATATACCACCCCCATGTCTATTTCTGTCTCTTCTGAATAAGCTGTAACCCCCTACCTCTATCTCTTTATCGGTGTAGCCATCGTCCAGCCAGGTATCCACAAGTACGAAAATATCGGGATTTATAGTGTCTACTACTGTTCTTAATTCGTCGAGTCTATTGCATATACTTCTGCAATTAACTAATGTTATTTTTAATGTATTTTTTACTCCCATGTCAATATCCTTCTGTTTCGATTTGTCTCCCCTTTCCATATCATTTCCTAGGCCTACCTCTATTCTGCTACTTTCAATCGTATTTAGTCATAAGCTAGCTCTTTTTCTCATCTTTTCGGCGACTCTTCCCATCAGTTTTCCCAGTTTCTCTGCTCCCAATTTGTTTAAATGGATCCCGTCAGCCTTCAAATGTTCTTCATGTACCCAACAGTTAGACTCAATGTACACCACTCGTTCTCTGATGCACAATCGCTCAGTAGCAGCGTTGACTCCATCAATTAGCTCTCTATTTTCATATTTTCTGTATATAATCCCACTAACTGCAACTCGACTTTCTCCGAACTTCTTTTTCGCAGCTTCAATCAATTCCTTCATTCCTTTGTTCATTATATCTTGTCCATCCTCTCTTTGTCTCATCTCTTTCAAATCATTTCCTCCTACGATCAGAATAATACCTTTTCCATCGACTTCCCTTTTCTTCATTTCATCCACCACTCTCCTCATTCTGAATACACCAATTCCTGGTCTCACATCCACCTCTACACTGGATCCCGTGCCGACGCTTGTTCCACGAACAATCGAGCTTCCCAGCAGTACAATACTCATTTTGGTTATTTGTTTCCTTTCCTTTTCAGATCTAACAGATTCCATCTCGACTTCACCAAATTTGCTGACTTTATTTCTGTCTTTCATTTCTTCTTCTGGAAACTTGATGACTACCTGCGCATCATACGCTCACTTTAAGCCAAAGAATATGGTCAACAATTACTGCAAATCTTCATATGACTATGAGCGAGTTAATATTATTCTGCCACCATGCATCTGGGTTTAGTAAGTAAGAAGTTAACGCGCAAATTGTGATCTGTTCCAAGAATATACATTCAAAAGTATTTTGCATGATTTGGCATTTGTTTTTTCATATTTTTTTGTATTTTTTCCGGATCTATAGTATCTATAATGATTACCTTACTAACTGAAATATAAAGCAACTATTATGGGTGGTTTTTTAAATAAATACAATTAAAAATTATGGTATATATTAGAAAACAGCAGCACAACCAATCTGTTGGTAAATGCTCTTATTTCTACAAGTCAAAAATATAATATTAAAATTTTTCAGGAAGATGGTGACACTTTGAAAAAGTAGGTCCACCCCACAGGTGCACCACATCTACATACTTGTTATTTTCCTCAACTCAAATAAGTACCCTAATTTTGCTAGTAGCCTAGTGGTCTTACCGACGCGGTTATTCTTAGTGATTGCATTTATACAGTGTTGCATCGTACACTGGGAGCACACTCTATTCTTATCCCTATGTTGGTAATGATAGGCCTTGTCAGCAAGTAGCAGCTACAGACGTAACGAAGGTGGCAAAAGGTGCAAACACCAGAGACGTATATACTGCATTTTGTAATTAGCACAGAGTCTCGTAGTAAAACGGTGTAGAATCTTGGTTCTATAAACCTGTAATATTCAACTGATATTTCAACGTATTTAGAAACAGCTGTGATTTGCAAGTGGAGATAGAACTGCATTCTTCCAACGCAGCTCTATGGAATGCATTCATTTTTATTTCATTCGAATCGAAATATGATCCACATAATCAATTAGTGCATACTGTTGTATTAGTACTTTGATTCAACTGGAATCGCTCAACTGAATTGCATGAATATTATTATAATCAAAGATGAATGAATAAATAATGTATCGAACCATAATCTATGATAATACTATTTACTCGGCACGCTCGATCCGGAAATTCCAGTGGTCTAATTCATCTTGGTGTTTGAGTCTTCAATCAATTTTATATCATGCATTAGTAGAATTTGTGTTTGGGCTATGTATGTGCTGACATTATTATATAACTGTGATTGCATTGAAATGTGCCTCCTTGTCTATTGGATTCCAGATGTGAATAGACAATCAAATTATGGAAATTATATACACTGTTTAAATTAAACCAAAATGAACATTTAACTGTATACAGTATACAGTATACAGTACACCGATCGGGCGTGGGTACGAGTCCCGCACAAGGCATGCATTTTTCCATCATAATTCATCAAGCATTCACTCATCCGATCCCCCAAATAACCTACAATAAGTGCATGCAATAAGGTCACCAATTTTATATCGAAGTGAATCCTAATCATTGGTCCAGTAATTGAAATCAATAACATTTTACTTTCTCAACCCTAACTAAGCTAATTTGTATCGAATATTTACAGGTTAGATATTACGTCTGCAATTAGATACTCTAAATTCTTATACTAACTGTTGTACTACTACAGCACAGCGTAGCACCGATGGCTAATTACGTGCCAGGTTCAATGATACGCTCTGGATCTCGAGTTACATCCCATCGACTGGCTATATGTGGGAATATCAAGTACACATAACCTTGTCGTTGCGCCGTTTAACCCAAGGATTAGCAGCCGCTATTCATCGGACCATCGCTCCATGTCACCACACGCAAACGTAGGTGTTGTTGCGCGCAGCCAAAACTATTCTAAACAACAAAAGATCTAACTAATTCAATGTGGCCAACCCATCCAAACTAACCTAAACTATCTACCTATCCGAACAAACAAACTAATTCAATATAAACTGAAACCAATCCAAAACCTTTATCCGGTCCAACGAATAGCCGAATAGCAACGAATGTCGAAACGTCGCAACAACGGATCTTTTCAGATCCAACAATGTTGTATCCAGAAGAGCAAACGTGGTTGTCCAGAGAAAAGAGTTTGCCGTATATATATATATATATTTATATATATATATATATATATATATATATATATATATATATATATATATATAATATAATATATATATATATATATATATATATATATATATATATATATATATATATATATATATATATACATATATATATATACATACATGTCGGACTGAAGTCAGTAGCAGATTCATGTAGATATAGGGGTCGAAAGAGGTGCTGGATAAACATCTATGCATATATAATAAAACATATAGGATAAACCCAACCCAACTCTACAACGTAGCCCACGTATCATAATTTAAATTTTAAAGTTATATTGCACTGTTTTGAAACGTAAAAAATATCAAAATAGTTTTTCAAATAAATAGCTTATTGAATAGAAAAAGGTTGTGTGCAGTGAGATTTTACTAGGCTACCTCCAGGTCGAAAAGCAAACGCGTTACCGATTCAGCCACCGACGTCTTACGATTTTCGCTTGCTAAAACACTTGAATCTCTTCAAGAGTTCCACAGAGAAACTCCCAATTGTCAATATCAATCGACAGGCACAATAGTGGAAAAGACGGCAATCCTTTGGAACTCTTTTTCTTCCACTACTGTACGAGTTATTATCAATAATAGCGATCATTGCGCACGAGCAGAAGTCGATTAGGGGAGATGAATTCGGTGAAGAAGCACTTGGGATCTCCTGAATGACAGTTGAGTGTTCTACCACTGCTCGTATACTTTGCCCGTGGTGCTTGGCTCGGACGAGGATGTACGTAAAGGTGGGTGATGTCGTATCTAATATTATCTATCTTTCCCTTGGCGGTATGAATATGTATCACCATCGTCCATATCGCTATATGGCGAGATCGAATTTGAAAGCAAAAGAAAAACGAGAAAGTAGCAATGTTTGGATATTTTCTCATCATTTTCAGTCTGCAGTCACAAAGAGGTGAAACAAGAAATGATCTCGTCAACGAGACTGCATGTTGACGCTGTGGAGAGATGAAGAGATGCAGACTGCAGCAGACTTTTCCACTCTTATTTTACACTCGCGCGACTTCAAATCGAATCTAAACAACATAAAAACCAATAAAGTGAAGAACGTATTTTTATATTTTCTAAACAGATTTGGGTGAGATGATGCGAAAACTTGAGTCGGGTACAGCTTGTGCAAGCACATATAATTTTTGTGATAGCTTTGTGCAATATCAGTCAGCGATTTAGTTGAGCGGGTATCAAGAAAAAGTGGAATTTAGAATTGCGCAGGAATTTGCCTATAAAAGTATACCATTATTCATATAACACTTAAGACACATATTCTAATATTTCATAAGAAATCCTTTATAATATAGTTACCATATCCTTCCATTAAGATGAGATTAAATTCTACTTGAAATATTTCTCATATTTTTTATTCAATTGCGCCAACAGCTCATAAATCAAATGGAACTAATATTTGGATGAGCGAAGCGAAGACTCATATTCACTTTACTGGAGAAAAGGTAACTTTTTTGCTTCTTCGCGCGCCACAGGTCTGACGAAAATTCAAATTCAATTGAAACTTGGCATGCACAAGTTCAGATTCACCCGTTCATGAGAAATTCAAATTGGTTATTGATAAAAATGGCAAATATTCACAAAATCTGATGAGCAACAATATAAAATATTCTTCCAATACAAAAATTGTCACGAATAACTCTCACTAGTTAGATCAACATATGCTCTGTAAGATGAGCGAGGTATTCATGTGGAATGTAATCAAAAGCTATACACACAACTTGATTTTGAAACTATCAAGTATAGCCACTGCATGTCTTCGTTATACAGCCAATTTGCTGATCGTCTCCAACAAACTTGAAACTTTCATTCTCCATTTTCCCTTCCTTCCTGAAAAATTCGCTTCCTGAAAAATAGCCGAACCAAATTTCTTTAATCATGTATAAGAACGATAACATTGTGTGAATATTTCATTTCAGTCAGTGGAAATTTCAAAATTGAAAATCTTACTGAATGGTTCTCAATCATACTTGGGCCTATGAGGATTTTCGAATTTTCAATATCATTTTCCGAAAAAAGAGCCCAACTGATTTTCTCAAATATATGAGCAACCTGAGGTATTAGATACTGGGTTGTTTCGTCGCGTCGTGTGAGTTGAATTATTACTCGACGTTTGATCTCCATGTTGAGACCTTTCTCAAGATATAGTCTGGTTCAGTTAGTCAGCCTCTTTCTTCGGAGACGGTTCTATCTTCTGAACCAGACTTTAGGAAGGTCTCTACATGGAGATCGAAACGTCGAGTAATAATTCAACTCACACGACGCGACGAAACAACCCAGTATCTAGTACCTGATATTCGGGTCGCCAAAGCCTCGAATAACTCATATTATCAACCTATTCTCATCCTCTTCAGGAAAAGTCTCAAGACGATGGGTTGATTTGTCTGACTTGTTGACCTTTATGCAGCTCACAATTGAGCACTATAAACTATTTATTCATTCATTTCATCTTATAATCATTCTATTCTTGTTTATAAACAGAATTTACATGAATAATTGAACAAAGTATGATTGAGATACGAAGATGTCACTGTGAATAAATATGATTGAATTTAATAATTCAACAAGAAACCCGCATAAGAAAGGAACTCTTGTGTGCGGGCTATGTTATACAAGTGCGTGTATGTATGTGTGTAGTGAATTAGACTTTTTCACTCGGCTTATCTGAATATGGTTCATACTTCATATATTTGTAGGAAAAATTATAGATCTATAATAACTGTACATTATAATGATTACGTGCTTTGGCCGACTGAGTTGTTATGATTTAATATGTTTACTTCGAACAAGTCATAAGTTATAACTTTAGGATCAGTGTCGCTGTGTCGTACATTGCTCGTACATTTTCATTTCCGAATCGACTTGAATTTGAATCAATACCATCACGATGTTACCGTTATTTCCTATCATGTTCTATATGTGCATCCGCCATTGAATGAGAAAACTGCGTTTCCCTGCAGTTTATTAAAACATGGTGTCCCGTGTGCAGACGGCATGTGCCTTATGCATTTCATCGTCGGGAACAAATGAAACCGAATGATATAGCCAGTTAATTTACTGGGTAATTGATGGAAAGTACGTAATATAAAATGTCCACATACATAGTGTCATGCTCGTAGTTACACGCCTATACAGACCACGTCTAAACAGACGCTTTCCATTACATCTACGAGCCGGCTCGATTATTGGCACAGAATTGCTAATTGTATTGTTTTATTTTGTTGCGGTTCATTAAATTCTCAATAATTAGAACTGTAGCAATTAGAAAAGTATGTGTTTTAACTTCATAAACAATAAAACCATATCCAAACTGATTGTGACATTTTTATTGGTCAATCCAGAGTTCGACTTCTGTTATAATATCGCGTTTTTCCTGGTCATTTGCCATGAAACTTTATAATAACGCAATAATATTCCTCATTGTAAAATATAATTTCATCTCGAAACATTTAAAATTCTCAAATTTACCTAATATATTTTCATGGAATGTATCCATTTCAAATTATTAGCAGAAGGCCTATCTTAATTAATAATCTGGAATCTCGAATGTTTCGAATTTATTAATTACAAAATTCATTTTCTAGAAAGTATGAACACAATTTCACATATTAAAAATTAAAACTACAGAATTGAAAAACTAAAATAACACATTGATATAATTTTATATTACATACTATACTAGAAGTAAAACATATAACATCGATGATAACATCGACTTTTCTATTAATTATATAAGTTTGTACTTTTATCATGTGCAATTGTGTTTATAGCCCCATACTCTCTAATTTTGTACTAAATTCAAAACGTTTCCTTACATCAAATGAATTTGTATTTGATTTCTATCCGGCTGAATACTGTAATAAAAAGCGTCTGATCAGGAGTATGACAAAAGAAAGAAAAAAAAAAGAGACACCAAATTAGTATCCTATTTTATGTTCCTTAGAATCTTGAGATTTCCGACATATCTGCCATTTTGTGAACCCCTGCTGTGCAGTGTAGGTTGCATCTAGTGTTGGATTGAGTTTGCCCGCAGGGCTTACAGAATTGTAATCTCAGTGAAATTACAGGTTCCGTACCATAAGACAAGAAGTGTTCGAGGTTTATTTCCCACACGCTTCCATACCCTTACTTCTACCAAGGAAGCTGTTGTGATCATAGAAGCTTCATTTGCGTTTGATACACTGGGTGATTGGATGACCTAGCCGTGCGAGATCCATTGAGAATTAGAGATGATATGTTTCAAGTTATTCCAATTTAGAATTACCAAGAAGATGCATTTAAGAATAGAAACTAAAATAGTTTCGTGCATTTTCCATCTCGCCGTTGTAGTCAGATGAATGCTGAAAACCACCTAGCGCTTAGAATAAAGATGGAAG
Source organism: Brachyptera putata (assembly GCA_907164805.1). NCBI lineage: Eukaryota > Metazoa > Arthropoda > Insecta > Plecoptera > Taeniopterygidae > Brachyptera > Brachyptera putata. The sequence goes on from OU015463.1 coordinate 38,434,014, forward strand.
AAATAAAGTCGACTGTACCTTCATCTGTCCTGTAATTGACGACCGGTATACACACACACACACACCTTTCGCAAAACTCAAACTAATTGAGATTGTTGCAAGATTGAATTAATTATACATGATATGTTGCCGGGTAGCTTCAGTCCAGGATACAGTAGCAGAGAAAATGACTTTGAATAGATTTCACGAAGAATTGATGAATTATACTTTTAACAGGTAAATGTGATGGGATCGTTTTGAATACAATTAACATATATGAACAAATTTGGGAAGGAAGACAAATTATCATAATTCCAAATTGTCGAGTTTGTATTACTGTAGGGTATTATTTTGATACAGGCCTAATAGGCCTATTATATGAGTAATATTTTTTCATTTGAAATAGTTTGCTCAAAATGATTATTTAAGGATTATATCGGCAACAGAAGAAGAATGTTATTATAGCACCGTCCTACAATCAATGTATATTCAGTTATTCACATAACTTCACATCTGCTGTTATGTAAATAAGTGAACATTGCCGAAGAGACTCAGATCAAAGTGGAAGATCAACATTCGTGTGCTTTATTTACTCCTAATACCAATGCTTGTGATGTCCGGATATATCACAAGAACGGTTTTTACTTATAATGTGTTTCGGACTTTTGGAAACTGAAAGACTTTTATCTGCGGCGGAAAATTATGGTCACAGACAGTGCAGTCCTGGTGTTCAAGTAAATTAGTTTCAAATATTCAAAATGAGGTGGTAAGATCGCCCCAAGAAAAATAAAGGTGATGACCGCAACGAGCCTGTACGATGTTACAGCATTTAAGCCCAAATGAAATTAGGGCCTATTTATCTTGAAAATAGAGTTGTGAATTCATTTAATTCATGTTCTGAATGAAGAGGAGAACTTAAATCTTATCTTGTGTGGCCGGAGTTCTGAAGACCAGTCGAATCGAACTGGTCACTTGACACCATGAAAAAGTATTTCAACTTGCCTTCTAACTTGCAGATCTGTCATGTTGTCAGAACACTGTTCTTGGAATTGTTGAGAAAAAATGGCACATTTTCTAAACTAGTTAGAAAATCTAATCGGTCAAAGTTTGACTCATGTGATCCGGGAGGCAAGGGGAATTTCGAACCCAGTTCGATCCCCGCCGCCGACCATCTTTACAGGGGTTTTAAATGGTTTCCCTCTGTAGTCTAGGCTAATGCCGGGATGGTTCCTACAATAATTCGGCCATGACCGCTTCCTTCCCACTATCCTTCCATTACCCAAGAACCTTCATCTCATCATCTCATTAATCATCCATCCGACGCCATTAGATCTGCGCTATCATAACAGTGCGTCGTTAAACCCAATATAAAATAAAATTGACATTTAGAATGAATAAATATTGAGATGTTATTGCCATATTTTGACATCATTCAAACAAGTAGTCATTCTCTCAATATCGTCACATCTCTGACATATCTCAGCCATTCTTCGATGCAACAACATGATTACGTTTTGCTGGTTTAATTCAGTTATCAATATAAAACAACACTCTTAAATACCGAAATACTTAAAATACCGTGTATTGTGTATTAATTTGAAATCACAGAATTTCAGATTCTATAATTTTTATTTTTATATCGGTAAAATAATTGTTTCCTTTTCTACGCCCCCGGTATATTACGCCTTTTCTTACCGCTTTTCTAGAAGACAGTCCAAATGTGATGACTTCGACGTTGGTTGGATCCTTCGTGATGTGGTCGATCATCCATACACATGTTGTGTTTCAATAATCATTTCAAAATGTATTCGAACCTAACAAATTGTCAATCATACAAAACTCCAAGCTGAAAGTCACTTAATTTCGGTTGTTCGGTTATTTTTCTATTAAAACTGAGAGTAAGCATCCTCATAAATGAGAACTGAAAGTTAAAATACGCACCTCAATGCCGATGGTAAACACCGAACCACAGTTCACTTGGCATTCGTTTTTTTCTAAGTGATAATGTTAATGGGAATATATTTTAAGAGACCATTGAAAATCTACTCGTATATGATACTAAAGCTAGAATCAGGAGTAGGATGTAATCTTTTAATCGAAACACTACCATTTACAAGGGCAGTTTTTGCAGACGACAGTGATTTGTGTAATGCGGGCATGCCTCAGTCTAGCCCTGCAGGCGTAGAGAATCTGTGGTGGTTGTGGAAGGCAATTATTCTTGTCGAACATCGAGTTTGTTCATTCTATAGCTTACTACAAAGTAGTGCAAGTCTAGTGGTGCAGATACCTGCACTACTAGGCTCACACTACAATTGAATTGACTTGAATGGTCGAAGATCTGAGCATAGACCAAAGAACATCTATCTGAGATCATTCTAATGATAAGGAGAAGCTGATAGAACATAATCTAGAGTTTCGTGTTGATGGAATTGGAAGTCCACGATGTTTTGAGAATATATTACAATTTGAGATTCATAATTTTCATAGTTCATGGTGTTTTCATATAATAATATTTTAAATATATATAGGGCCTATATAAGCAATCATTAGTCTTATACCAAATAAAGAATTGTCTTTATTGCTTTACTGCTACCAAGATAAAAAACTGTATTATTAACTGAATAAAAGCTAAAACTAAAAATCAATAGTTGTGAATAAATCACGCAATCGGTTGTGATGTAATTCACTAATTTAACTATCCAAGACTTCTTGTGATGTCGTTTTTACACATGAAATATTTTTGATTTTTGGCACGGTACAGTTTCGATTAAAATAAACAGTCTAATGAGATGTCGTTGACGTCTTCGTCTTCGAAGAAAATATTCCAACATACATCTGGTGCCTCGACAATTCTCTCGAGAAAAACAAGCGCCGTTGACAGAAGAGTCAGGCCGACGCCGCGTCGGGACGACACAAGTCGAGCCCAGCTCAGTCTTGAATGAAGGATCAATCATTCAAATTCATAAGTCATTAGATGTCTAGAGAAGACTATTTTACCCTGGAAATGGCAGGCGGACCACAAATATTTCATTCGGCCTGCCCCGGGTCAAGCGAAATCTTGTCTTCTCTCGAGCTGCGTGCTATTAAATAATTCGAGTAGGCTTTTACCATGCTTTTACAACTCAATCTCCCATCTGATGGATGTGGAAAGCGGACATATCTTGTCCGACGAACAGGCCATGGACCGTCTTAGAGATTTGTTAGTGCGTAGGATGTGGAATCGTGATGGGAATTTATTCACTTATTCTTAGTCTTATGCATGCAGCGAAATGTGAAACATATGGTCGCAACACTCCTCGTGTAACTTGGGCTTCTAAGGCCGCACGATTGTGCCGAACGTTGCTCTACCTATATCGCCTGCCTATCATATCCTTTCATCTTCCACCTCCTCCCACCGTACTTTTCCACCATTTCCTCACTCAAAGATGTTTCATTATCCAGCGCAGACGCAGAATGAGGACCTCTAGTGGCGATAGAGGTACTGACTCCACTCGTGCAGCAAGCTAGGATGAACCACTACACACAGTACAGACCAACTACTAACTATACTATACTATACTAACTTCTTGGGAACTGTTTTGGTAGACACAGGGCTGCACTGAACTCACGGCCAAACTAAAATTTGAACTGGCGGGAAATTCGCTACTGCTACTGCTCATTACTATTCCATTTTATTTTATTTTCTATTTTATTTTTGGGAATTGAACCAACTTGATTGGAAAAAAAAATATATGTTCATCAGACCTACAAATCAATGATCTTTATAACATTTCTCATAATAACCTTTCTGATTGAAATGAGAAATTAATAGATAGAAAACTTTGATGAAAAGGATGCTGGAAACAATGTGAACAATAATCTGATTAAATAAAGATAACACAAGCTTAAAATATTATGTCACTTTTATCATAGTGATATAGTAAAAGTCCAATGAGACTTCAGGTACAGGTACGATATATACAGTAAGTAACAAACTTTTTTCATCTATAGTAACTAAAAGCTATAACAATAATAAAATCAATAATAATAGGGCAATATGGATTAGACTAATATTGTTTTGCAAGAACACAAAACCAACATAATATAGAAAATATACAAACAATAAATAAGCATCACTATAGCAATGCAGCAGGAATGTCAGGTAACATTTTAGTCAAGAATAGATAACTAAGAATCAAGTGCAGTATAGATCTCTACTGGTATACAATTTCAGTGAGTTATAGACCTCATCAATAAGACTAATATAGTTTGTCAACACTAAATAAATATAGTAGGTCTCAAGAGGTATAAAATTTACAATAATGTGTAATTATTTCAAGAAAAATGATCAGCATGTTTATAAATGGGTGGTAAAGTCAAGCAAAATGAGTGGTAACAGTGACACAATAGAGTACCGGTACATAAAAGATTGCCTTACAGTGCATTAAATACACCATGTATGGAGCCAAACTTTGCGTATAATATAGCTGTTATCCATAGTAAATGCCAGGAAGGCCAAACCTCCAAACTCTCGAAAAATCTGAATAATCAATAGGGTGACGTCCAGACTCACCTCATTCCTATTTCACCTCATTCCTAGCTCACCTCATTCCTATTTCACCTCATTCCTATTTCACCTCATTCCTATTTCACCTCATTCCTATTTCACCTCATTCCTATTTCACCTCATTCCTGATTCACCTCATTCCTAACTCACCTCATTTAGAATGAAGCCTAACACGTCTTTTCCTATTTCACCTCATTCCTATTTCACCTCATTCCTATTTCACCTCATTTAGAATGAAATCTAACACGTCTTTTCCTATTTCACCTCATTCCTATTTCACCTCATTCCTATTTCACCTCATTCCTATTTCACCTCATTCCTAACTCACCTCATTTAGAATGAAGCCTTACACGTCTTTTCCTATTTCACCTCATTCCTATTTCACCTCATTCCTGATTCACCTCATTTGAAACCACGCCTTCACCACGCCTAACTGCCTTTTTTCTATCCTCCTTCTCTAATATGGAGCCAGTGAGGCCACTGACAACCATCCATATACAAATGCCTCAATACAAATCAAAACATAATAGACCTATGTTCGAAAATATAAATATTGTCAACACATCGCTCTGAAAGAAATATATACGTTATGATGGTGTGCATGTGCCGTGACGAGGTGGAGAGAGGGGGGGGGGGGGGTAAGAAAGCCGTGCAATAAAAGAGCCCATCCTTAACCCCACTCCTTGTGTTGCAAAAGGTCTATACCTGCTTACAAAGAACAATGATCAATAGAAATTGAAATAAAAGCAATTGCATTTTGTTGCTGATGCGTTTGTAATCATTTCAAGTGCGTTGAAATTGTTGATATGGTAATAAGCCTTTTTTGTTTTTTAAAATAGGAGCATTTTTGACTGAATTAAAATATAAAGCACCAAAAATCTGCACTCAATCATGAGTGGAAAATAGTAAGTGTAGGGTGAAATTATTTCTACGTTGTTGAAAAACCGTGACAATAATACAAAATAATTATTATCATTTTACAAATAATTTTCATCGTACTAAATCATAGAAAGCAATTTTTTCACATTTTGCTCAGAAATTGCGTGCACTCACATATATATTATATTTGATCGTATACTAACTAATGCATATACTTCCCACTTGTGGTGCCAAAATTATGCGAAAAGTATGCCTGTATAGAATAAGATTTCAAGACAGCATTTACTATTATTTTAAAAAATAAACCGAATTAATTGAAGTCACAGCGAAGTGAAAGAACTAGGCTCAGCAGTAGTGGCATTCATATCGTCTTCTCAGCCTAGTACCGAAGTGTTTTTTCTCATAACTTCATTCTTCTATTGTATTTTTAATCATTATCCATTCTTTTATCTTATTATCTGTGTTTATATATTTTGTATCTTATTGTTCTTTTTATTCTGTGTCGCATCGGCAACCCGAATATGGGCAGAGATCATCTTAATAAAGAAGATTTTACACATAGCGTATTAGGGCCTAATCAAATTACTGACTTGATTAAGATCATTGAATGAGCGTATATAGAGATTAGTTTTAGTTATATTAGTTCATTACGAACTTGCGTGTGTTTTAATTACTGAGGAAAATTGGAAAAAAGACGGCTCAAAATGAACTCGCTGTCGATCCGCGAAATATTCAGAAAATCAACGGAATCAAAAAAGAATCACGGAATTAAACGGAATCCAAAGAAATCTAGTCAAAACAAATCATTGGAGTCAGGAAAATTATCAGGTGGAAGATCACGGAATAAGAAATAATTAAATGAATGAAATCAGAAGAAACTACCCTCGGTAGCTTCGTCAGCTGAAGCACCGCTTCCGTAACTGAATTGTCACAGTTGGGCAATTGGGTTCGAGTCCCGCATAAGGCATGCGTTTTCGTCAACGTACTTTCAATCATCACGGCATAATTTCATGATGACCTGCTTATTCTTATACCCCCGTCTAGCCTATTAACCAAACAATAACCTGATGAGAAGCAGAAGTACAATTTAACTGAACCGGTGGGAAAAAATAAGGATCGCCAGATTCACGCGGAAATGAATAATACAAATTATAATACATTTTCAAAAAATGAATCGGACTAAACAAAAATCAAATACAAAATCAAATGAATAAGATAAGAAAATTCAACAGAGTGAGATGAAATCAACGAGATGAAACCATCAGATTGAATGGAATAAAAAGTAGGTATAAGAAAAAAAATCACTGTGGCCAAAAAATTCCAACCGATAAAATGATCACCGGAATCAAAACATCATTGTTCATTGAGCATTACTACTAACTGAATTAAATGTTCAGATATCGATCTTCATCATCGATCTACATATACATCAGAACATATATAGGTACCTGCACAAAGATAAAGGTGGATAGGCCTACTCATCGTGGTAATATATATTAATCACAAGCCGCCCTCGGTAGCTCAGTCTGCTGAGGCACGCTTCAGAAAATAAAGTCACCGTTGGGCGTGGGTTCGAGTCCCGCATAAGGCATGGGTAAACGTCCTATCATTCATAATCACTTCATAGTTTCATAATCACATGCTCAATCGTACCCTCGTATCACCTAGTTGTTGGAGAGATCGTTAAGAAACAATAATCATCTTCATCAATATTTATCACATCTATAAAAATATTCATAATAACATAAGATGATACAGAAATAATAAAAATATAAAAAACTTCACATATATAACAATTTATCGGTGCACATTCGATTTTCGGTTTTGAATTCGAATTTCGTGTTTATTTTCGACCTTTCTGGTTGGACAAAAGTATGCGGTACTACAGGCAGTAACCAACCATAGAATGCGACCCATAAGGTTGCTAGGATACGCGCGAAAATCTCGAAGTGGACAAACATTCTCCGTCAAAAAGTGTTTTACGAACATCGCATTTGACATACCTAGTATGTTTATGGCATTTTCCACGAAGCACATAGTCTGTATTATCACGTGACGTGTGAAATTACATTTTAAAATATTATTCGGCTATATATATTTCGAACTGAAAATACGGTACAGACCAATTTACAGACAAACTTCATTTTATAGCTGTTATGCAAGAAAGAATAATCCAAGACTATAGGCCTGTAAGTGGGTCTTAGGAATTGATGTCATCCCATATTAGATTTCGATTCGAATGATTTATGCAATATTTATGTAAATAATACAGATTTTAATTAAATTTTGGTAACGGAAGTGAATTTTATAAAATTTTAATACGAATGAATGAGCAGTTTGTTGAACTTGAATATTATGTTGAACTAATGACGTGGAAAGTTTTTAAAACAATAGGTATAACGATCCAAAATGTTTTGCAGATATAAAATCAGCGATCAAACAGTCCATATATCCTTTTTTAAATTTGTTTTGCCGAGCAGTTTTTTCATCGAGACAAAAAATACAATTAAACAATTATTTGTCTCTTCAATTCTCCAAATATAAAGAGCGGGTGGCGTGAGGGAGACTTTTCCCGGATTCATATAGGCCTACCCCTACGTACTTTCATGACGAGGCAAGGGGAGGTGAACAACGTATGAATGAAAATACTGCTTGCGCACAATTTATACAAGCTATTTCCATAGAACCCGGCTAATATCATCAATATTCATCAAATTTTCTAAGGCCTTCATAAAACATTCTCAAATTTATCACAAAACAATCAAATAAACAGAATCAATAATAAATTATATAATTATATATCATATAATGATGATATGATATAATTAGATGAACACAAATAAAAAATAAATCACAAATAAGTAATTAAGTTAGTTGTGTTTTTATTGAAAGCTTTCCAGACTTTTCATCTGTGATTTGAGTATTATTCAATATCTCTTGAGGCTAAAGCACGAAGGAAGCTCATGTCCTATTTCATCTCTATGTCTATATTTCTTCTCCACTTGTCTTCTACAAATGAATAGATATAGGCCTAATACAAAATCAAGTGACATGAACATTTTGATTGACGGCGTACAGTATCCAAAGCAGTTCTATTATAGGGTTTTATGATGAATATTATGTTTTTCAATATAATAATGATTAATTTTCAGTTGTGGAAATCATAGCTCATCATATTACATCACCAATTGTTGCTATGTATGTAGACAACAATGTCTTACTGGTTGGTTTATCACAGAGCTATTTAGGGATAACACAATAATTTGACGCGAGCATACGTGAACGAAATTCCACCCCAATAAATCACGCGCGCTCGAAAGGTACCGGCCTACCGCTTCTTAACAGCATGCCCCTTTTACAACCTCGTCCCACCCCTAACTGAACACATTTTTACTACCCGCCCCTGTCCTATTTCACCTCATTCCTATTTCACCTCATTCCTGATTCACCTCATTTAAAATGAAGCCTTACACGTCTTTTCCTATTTCACCTCATTCCTATTTCACCTCATTCCTATCTCACCTCATTCCTATTTCACCTCATTCCTGATTCACCTCATTTATTATGAAGCCTTACACGTCTTTTCCTATTTCACCTTATTCCTATTTCACCTCATTCCCAACTCACCTCATTTAGAATGAAGCTTAACACGTCTTTTCCTATTTCACCTCATTCCTATTTCACCTCATTCCTATCTCACCTCATTCCTATTTCACCTCATTTGCTGCTTCTCGTGCTTTTTAATGCTTTTCAATGGATGAGGTGAGTTAGGAATGAGGTGAGTCTGGACGTAACCATCAATAGTAGGCAACTTTGCCTACATATTTACATACACCTAATACCTATAGTATACTAATACCTAATATCAGTTCACTCACTGATCAGAAGCGATACCAATATAATTGGTAATACATAAAAAATTGAAACAATAGATGTTGAAAATTCACTTCAATATTCTTCATATGTCAATGTTCATATCTTTCATTTCCTTGATGATTGCTTCTACACGATAAGTAAGCAGTAAACTTGTTTCAAGAACACAGGGTGTTGAAAATTGGGAGAATAGCCTACCTCCTGAAATTAAAAAAAAAATACATGTGGTTAATAAATTGTATCGTACACGATGGCCGATGGGTTAACGTTTATGACGGTTAACATATGCGCCTGACAAATAAAATTGCTATCCCAAAATTAAATAAAACAGTCCTAAATAGTATGAAATTACACGGACATTGATCACAGTCAGTCATCTTTGGAGGTTAGGACACCAACTAACCCACCATTTGGTACCGAGTAACACAAAATTACCTTGAATTCTCACCAGATTTTTACTAGATTTGAATTTATACTGGGCATAGGCCTACCACCGAATAATGGGGGAATCCTTGCAGGTCTTCCCCATTATTCGGTGGTAGGCCTAGCATATAAGGACGAGGAAGGCAACCCATCATTCAGTTGACAGTTTCACTCCAGGCAATTCACACGTACCTTATTATGGGAGTTCCATTCCATCTTCTCAATGCACGTAACCTAACCTAGCAGGCCTGCCTCGGATCCCCTGAATCTTTGCCTCTGAATCTTTACCGAATGCACTGAAACCGAAAAAACGACGTTACCAATGATGCTTTAGGATTATGTCATGATTTAATTGAAATGTGATTGAAAATATACCCCCCTGGTTATTTGCTGCGACCTCAAGAGTCTCTTTATTTCGTAATAATCCAACTCATTAATATACTTTCACAATCAAACGCCAAAAATAGACGCCATGACGGACAGAATACGGACCAACTAGCGCCATCTGAGAACTCGCGGCCAACATACAACTGCAACCTAGAGTGGCAGAGGTTTGGTACAGACGGATCGTCAGTAAGCGAGTGTAGCGCGAACGATACGCACACTGCGACGGCTAGTCTGTGGAATATATCTTTACTTTCAAAACAACTATCCAAAGGGCACTTTTAAAGAACATCCAAGAGTTGACTTGTTCTTATCTCATCAAAAACGTTTGACGTGCAACTAAGAATTATCCATTAAAGAACGAGTCAGTGATTTTAAGTAAGGATTGTGCAGGAAGACTTGAAATATAAAAAAACGACCACACACACATTTACAGTATTGTTCAGTGGTGAAGATGAGAGTTTAGTGTGTTCGTAATTATTCTACTATTTCTATCGCCAGTTGCATTTGTATTTGTTTCTGTGTCTAGTGTTTGTGAGTGTATGTGTCGTTACTTCCACGGCTCGAAGCAACTCCTGGTTGCTCTGTTGAGTTTCGTTACGAACGTGTGAATCGAACTAAGGAGCAGAGTTGGCATTCGTTGAGATGTGAACTTATGCAATAGTGGTTATTTATTAGTGGAAATGAATATAATATTCATCAATAATAAAGCTTTGAATTACACAAACTTTGTGGAACAAGGCTAATATATTTTAGTGTATTATAACAATTCGAATGCGTGTTTTTTTCGTGACGTAAGAGTCGATGGAGCTTCGCGCTACCGCCGCAGGCCAATTTGCCGGAGGCCACGAGGATTAATAGGCCTCGCGTACTTCGTGTATCAATCAGCGAGAAGTGTAGGTATTATTAAACGTTTTCTTACAGTATGGAATATATTTTGATGATTTCTTTTTAGCTGGATAGGCCTACATATCAAACATACCATTTTGGTCCTCCCGATAAGTTCTGAGGTTTGCTTCAATATTTTCAGAAAACGTCGACCGTTTTACAAAAACTGGGGTCAAGTTTCAAGTATGTCACACCTTGGGTTTTTTTCTTCCTTACTACTTCTGTTTCATTATTAGGCTTCCTCATAATCTCTTCTAAACTGTTCTGACGAAAGTTTTTAAAATTCAGATTCTGCTTTTCAAGTTATGGCGTAGTATTTACCATACAAAATTAATAAACGCTCCAAATAATTTATTGTTGTTCTATGAAATTCAGTCCATTAAATGCCGGGCAATAGAATTGTAAGAAAGAACATTAAACATGGTACCGGTAACGTTGGTCATGAAAGCAATTTGTTTTGCAATTTTTATATACAGCAAAATTATGAACGTGAATTGACCATATCATCCCCTTCCACACATTTTCACACCCCTCCCCGGCTCCTTCCAAAGGTGTGCCGTATTTTAAGTTGGGTCCTATGGATGTTATTTTAACACCCTTCAAGGTTAGTCATTATTGTTGAACGTGAGGTATGACCAATGAATACCGTATTGAGTGTGTCCGTAGTAGGATAATATTATTCTCATTCCAACGTGATACGTTTTCTCTTTAAATGGATTGAGGATACGATTGGCATCGCACATTAGTATTATATCGTCTTCACTACCGCCTACCCTACTTGAAACTCATAAGCTCAAGTTTGTTTGAAATACGTTAAATAAGGGTATTTTGTTTCATCAAATAATAGTCTGTAATCCGACTTGACATTTGAAAAGCATTTATTTATTTATTCCTATCGTTTTTTAGAAGTCAGTACCCACGTTTTAAAACAATATATGAATTATTGTTGCCGAGAAAGAAGTCTAGTTTGAACGCCTGAAGCCTGGTTTTGGCACGACTGACGGTGGCATGACGCGCCGCTACCTTGCCGCATATGCCGTGCGATCAGAATACGGACAAGCACTCCGAAGGCTGTAATATAGTAGATTTGACTGGTAATGCTTCCTAGTACTTTGTTATCATTTGGATTCCGAATTAACACTAGATCACGAAAATTCTCGTTGCAGACAGCGATTATATATTTCAGATGATTGTTGTGTAGGATGGAGTTGGTAGTTAGCATTTATCAACAGTGCCAAACTCCATATAAAACGTTTTCGATTTTATTTAATTATTTATTCTGATACACATATATCAGATAGGCCTACACCATTATAAATACAATGCAACGCTGGTGATGAGAATATAGTGTCAAGCCTATACAAAATACTCACTATTACCCTACTGGTGATATCAATTCAGCAAATGGATATAGAGCAGTCCTATAATGTTTGGTTAGTATCGTAATATGAAAATATATTTGTAATACAATTTATATATAATTAAGTAGTTATATAGTTTGAAGTTTGTAGGTCTCATATTTTTATCTCACAATAGTTTCTTTCTTGATTTCACTTCGGTTGCCTTTAACATTGCCTTCTCTATGATTATAGTAACAGTATCATGTTACTGTAACGTATAAAGATACATGCCATCAACATTTCAACGGGCATTGAGGTTGCATCAATTTTGAGTTTATTATGATTGATTCTTTCAAAAAATATGTAGGCCTATACATTTTCAAGTACTAAAATGTTGAACCTGACAGAAAATTTTGCAATTTAGTTCTCACGTTTTAAAACGACATCTATAAATTATTGTTGCCGAGAAAGAAGTCTAGTTTGAACGTCCGAAGCTTGGTTTTGGCACGACTGACGGCGGCATGACGCGCCGCTACCTTGTCGCGTATGCCATGCGATCAGAATGCGGACAAGCACTCCTAAGGATGTTAGGTAGTAGATTTGGCTGGTAATGCTTTCTAGTACTGTGTTATCATTTAAATTCCGAATTCACACTAGATCACAAAAATTCTCGTTGCAAACTGCGTTTATATATTATAGATGATTGTTGTGTAGGATGGGGTTGGTATTTAGCATTTATCAACAGTGCCAAACTCCATAAAAACTGTTTCCATTTTATTTAATTATTTATTCTGATACACATATATTAAACCATTATGAATACAATGCACAGCTGGTGATAAGAATATAGCAATCCTATGCAAAATACTCACTAACCGTACTGGCGATATCAATTCAGCGAATGGATATAGGGCAGTCCTAGAATGTTTGATTAGTATCGTAATGTAAAAATATATTCATAATAGAATTTATATATAATTAGGTAGTTATATAGTTTTTATGAATCTGTAGATATCATCATTTTTTCCACGATAGTTTCTTTCTTGATTTCACTTCGATTGCCTTAATATTGCCTTTCTATGATTCTAGTAACAATATCATGTTACTGTAACGTGTAGAGTTACATGCCATCAACATTTCAACCAGTATTGTGGTTGCATCGATTTTGAGATTATTATGATTGATTCTTTTAAAAAGTATGTAGGCCTATACATTGACAAACATTTAAATGTTGAATCTGACTGAAAATTAGCTGTTAGGCTTGTGAACAATGATTGTATGCACTCTTTCATCAAATGTATAAGAATGTAAGTCGCACATATAACATACTCCTGGAATGTGTTGCGTAAGGACGTTTATGAAGGAGTTAGCATGAGGTTTGTGAGGGAGGTAGCTTGTGCTAGGTAGTGGAACTAGATTGCGTTAAAACAATGGAAACCATGTTCAGAAACATACATTTTCACGCTCTCGGCGTAGCATAGGTATTAATTCATTTGTTTGATATATATATATATATATATATATATATATATATATATATATATATATATATATTGTACATTGTCCTGTACCTTGGGACAAACCATGTGTCACTCTGAGGTTATGTTTTTGGCGCTATTGTTACAATTCAAATAATTTGCAATTTCACTGCTATCATTTAATCCATATGAGATACATTTTTATTCATCGATTCATTATATTACAGAATCAAAAACCTACCTAGCCCATATAATATTTGTCAAATACTACGTTTTAGATGGCTCGCAGTAAGAATGGAATTAAACGCCCGTTGAAAAGTTCGGAAGATGTGACTAGTTTGTACAAGGCTGTCCAATGTGTTTTAGATGATGGGTTGAGCTTTCGCATGGCAGCCACACAGTATGGGGTATCCAAGTCTTACATGTTTCGACATATTCTCCATAACAAGCAATTGGGGAATGATTGATTCAAATACACTGCCAGTAATGCAGTATGGAGAGTCTTTTCAGATGAAGAGGAACTTCAATAAGTTGAATATTTAATCCACGCAAGTGAAATGTACCATTGGTAATCAACTTCGCAGGTTAAATTATTGGCATATGACTTTGCTAAGGCTAGAGAAAAGAACATTCCTGCTTCATGGGACATGGAGAAGCAAGCAGGAAGACGATTTTATTCGTCTTTTATGTCGAGGCACAGGAGAGCATTATCGCTAAGGAAGCCAGAGGCCACTAGTTTATCTTGTTCGACCAGTGTCCCCAAGTGTTTTTCACGAAGCTGAAAGATGTAATGAAATGTCACAGTTTCACTGCCGATAAGATTTATAATTTGGACGAGAGTGAAATCACAACCGTTCATACTCCAGTCAAGGTAGTAGCTTCAAAGGGTGTGAAGCAGGTTGGTAGTATGACTTCTGGTAGAAGGGTACATATAACCGTAACTATTATTGGTTGTGTAAGTGCGTCGGGCAATACCGTACCACCGATGATGATTTTTCCTCGAGTTCACTTCAAGGAAGCCATGTTGAACGTTGCACCAACAGGAACTGTTGGATATGAAAACATCGATTGGTCGATGTGTTCGTAAAATACATCGAACATTTCATAAGCCATGCGAAATCAACCAAAGAAAGCTCATTGCTTCTCATTCTAGACAATCACGACAACCATCTATCGATCGAAGCAATACAACTTGCTGAAGATTCTGGTATTGTTGTAATGTTGCCTTTCCCGCCTCACACCAGCCACAAACGGCAGCCACTGGACCGGACTGTGTTTAGCCCATTTGAAGCATATTTCAATACTGCAAGCTGTGAGTGGTTGCTGTCGAGTGAGGTAGGCCCATCACGATAATGCATGTCGCAACTCTAACTGGGAAAGCTTATCCACGTGCCTTCACTCCTTCAAATATTCGATCGGGATTTCGAGTAGCAGGAATTTGACCGCTAAATGAAAACATTTTCAGCGACGACGAGTTCATGCACTCGTCAGTTACCGACCGACCACATTTTCACGAAGAGAGAGATTGGCTGAGTTCGATTGGATATGCAAGAGAAGGATAACATCATCGCACCTGTGAAGGATTGGTTAAGAAATGAGTCGAGACCAAAGAGAGATGCGGTAGCATGCCATGGTCCCTGAGTGATGAGTCTTTGGGCTCAGTTGAAGGCGTCCTTTATAGAAAGTGGATGGAAGATTCCAGGAGAATCGCCTTCCTCATCTGCTAAGATCCGAGTTGCTCAAATACCTCCATAACGATGCAGTCGGAGGAGGTGACCTCGGAGTGACCAAGACGTTATACAAGGTCAGAGAGAGATTTTATTGGCCAGGATTGGTCGATGATGTTGAGTTGTGGTGTCGGAATTGTGTAGCATGTGGAGAGAAGAACCCCACACAGACCCTGAGAGCCCCGCTGCTATGTCACAAAGCCGGTTTCCCTTTGCAACGAGTAGCTTTGGATATTGTGGGTCCTCTTCCTCTCACATCCAAGAGGAACTAGTACATTGTGGTTCTGGCCGATTACTTCACCCGATGGACGGGTGAAGAAAGACTATTATGAGGGACGCTGTTCTGGTTCATTGTTCGCCATAGCAGACTGTGTATGGCTGCACGAACCAGCGGTGAAGCGAGGTCGCTCGAAGGAGTTTCATAAGCCATGGAGTGGACCGTGGTTGGTCAAAGAGCGGCTATAAGATGTCACCTACGTCATTCAGACATAACAAGGCAGGCGGAGAAGGATCGTTGATCACTTTAACTGATTGAAGCTTTTCTCTGGAGAGTGTCAGCAAGACGTGTTAGTTACGAGCGATGCTCTTGGAGCTAACGATCCAGTAGCTGCCCAGGGCCCCTGTACCTTAACGAGAGCCATCACGGAGATGAGAGCCAATCGAGGTTGAGTCTCTCCATAATGATGTAGATGAGGCGTTACCCAGAGGAGTACTTCCAGGCAGGCCTCAAGAAGAGGAAGTCATCATCGGAGAGCCACTGGAGGCTCTTGTTCCCGGAGCCCTATCCCGCTGGCTGAGTGACGATACCCACGTAGAGAAGCTAAGGTTGGATATTCAATATATCCTTCGTGAAACTTTGGATATAAGCCATGTGGAAATTCATTTTATAAATATTTTATGATCGCCTGTCGGATTGCTTGTGAATTGATTATACTTGTATGCCATTCTCTATTATTGAATTTGCTGCCCCCTCCCTTCCCCCTCAAACTCTCCCTCTCTCTATCACTACCATACAACGAAATGCGTGCATATTTGATGTCGAATCGATGAGCTATCTATCTATCCGACGCTAAAAATCTTCCATGCACCCGACTCCATATTTTGTCAGTTTCCTTAGTCGTGTCGCGGCACATGACTAGAGTAGTGTGAAACAGCGCTAACTAACTGAATAGGAGTAGCGGGCCCTGAACAGGATCCAACCAGTTGGAGATAGGGTTGTTTTCTCTCCTGTGAAAAACACAAAGCTTGTTAAGACTCCGTTAGAAGGATTAGATGACTGAGGCAAGAGCATCAGAAGGTGCGACAACAGAGCTTTAGCTTCAGGAGAGAAGTTCGAAATATTCACAATATTATCCCTGCTTGTACCTACTGGTTGTACGCTGAGTTTCTAATTGCATGATTGATATTCTCCCTATGGATCTTACTGTATCTTGTGACACGCACTAATATATATATATATATATATATATATATATATATATATATATATATATATATACCGGGATTTATATATTCATCGATTTATTCTGAACTATAACTTTTCATATTTACAAAGTTTATTGTCATATTTTAATAACATGTAATATCGCTCAAATATACACCGGCACAGATAGCTCAATGCTAATTTGCTCCTGTTCGGTGTGACCCGGGAGGGGGGAGCAGATCGAGCCACGGTTCGATCCCCACCACCGTCCATCTTTACATTTTTTTTTCGTGGGAGTTACCCTCTGTAGCCAGGCTAATGCCTTGATGGTTCCACAATTTAGGCCACGACTGCTTCCTTCCCACTTTTCTTCTCATTACCTAAGAAACCATCATCCCTTCATCTCATTAATCATTACCCGACCACAACACCAGATCTTGATTATTATTACAGTGCGTCTTTGAACCGAATCTAAATAAATAAAATAATCCAA
Organism: Brachyptera putata; assembly: GCA_907164805.1. NCBI lineage: Eukaryota > Metazoa > Arthropoda > Insecta > Plecoptera > Taeniopterygidae > Brachyptera > Brachyptera putata. The sequence continues at coordinate 38,451,447 of OU015463.1, forward strand.
CATAGACAGGGTCTGTATAATGGAACGTGCCGTGTAGTGACCTCTATAGGACAACATAGATATTCATTATTGTGTGTTATTTGGTCGTTAGTGTTCACATAGTCGGTGTATATGGACTCTAGTAGTGGTCGGTATTGTGTCCACTGAACTGGGTGAGGTGTCTAGGGGGGCTTTTGGCTATATTGTCTGTTCTCATCTGATCTGTGTTTAGTCGGTTCTATACGCCTGGTTTCGCTCGTTCAGTATCGATGTGCGCCAGTAACGAGTCGGAACAGTGAACGGCTTGTGGAAACATCGTGTGTAGCATATAGCTAATAGGAGAGACGCGGATTGGCACAGGGATTAATTTGTTAGAAAATAAGAACTGGAACGCATTGAGAGAGCAATTGTATACTTACACTCTTAATTCGGTATCAAAGTAATTTTAAAATAGTTTTATGTGTGACGAATAAAGGCGCTTCAATATTCTCAATATATTTTCTCGAGTAGGGCATACATATGATTGTAAAAATGATTTTATTCATCATGACATCAAATAGGCCTAACTGTGTTAAATGCTGTGGCTTCTTCATAACATCTAATCAGAATGAATGTCCATGTTAATTATTCAAAAATCATAATCGAATTTATTCGTATTTATTAAAATCGAATTTATTCGAAATTGAATACCTTGAATACCATTGAAAACATTATTTACGAATGAATGAATACTATTGCTTTACGGCGCGTCAACGACTCGGTCATATTGCGCGCGTTATATCTATGTACCGTCTAACAAATCTGATCAGGGCATGCCACTCAGTTGCTAACGCGCCTTACTTTGTGTAATCCGGGAGATGAGGGACTTATCAGCCCTGGTTCGATACGCGCCACCGTCCATCTTTACTTGTATTTTTCGTGGTTTCCCTCAGTAGTCGATTCTAGGCTAATGCCGGGATGGTTCTTACGATATTCATTTACACTATCCTTTCCATTACTGGTACCTAAGAAACCTTCATCCCATAATCTCAATAATCATTCATCTGACGCCAATAGATCTAAGTTATCATTACATTTGTCGTTGAACCCAACATGAATAAAATAACAAATTTATCTGATTTTTTTCTTTCAAATTGGTGTGGAAGCGGATTATCATTCCATGAAAATGTATGCGTGAACATTAAGTCAAAATGTTAACAATTTATTAAGAAAAATGCTATAAGGAACGGTTAATACGGACCATACTTAATTGTACTTGAATACTCATGCATAGGACATCATACAAATATGCCAGAAAGCACGTTCCGGCATTCCAAAAAAAAAATGGGTTTCGGCTGAAATTACCCCTGCTGCTGAGCAAACATCAACTAACCAGGGATAACAGTGTGGTCAGTATGTTAAGATCTTGAGACTATAATAATTTTGATCAAATATGTAGACGTCTGATAAAACCCCCACTTTTAGCCGTTTTTGTTTGACTTGAGATGCGCGCACATTCAAATGGGAATATGTCCCGTTTCACTCTCTAGTAACGAGATTTCACGTCGTTGGTCCAATTAGAAATCGTGACTACCACAAACAGATCGAAATTAAGGGGACTTGTTACTTCTACAGAATGATGTGAAGTTAATCTGTTCCTGGGATTTTTCGTGTACCCAATAATACAATATAGGCTATTCCTGTCAGACCTAAATCGAAACCCAACGACCCCTCAACCCGATACCCAACTCGATTCAGAGGTTGCGCGACCGTGTAGCAAACTTGGTCAAAGAAAGATGGTGGATGAGGGACAGTCATTTGCAGTCAATTAAATGAACAAAAAAGTGCAATTTACTTTCTTCGTCTTCGACATTTTTATGTCTTCATTCAAATTGTTTACCTTCTGGGTTGTCTGTGATTGCAAATTAGTCTCATCATTTTTAATTACTTGAAACACGCAATAACTTATATCTCTTTTGCTTCGCGTATAATGGGCTTACGTCTGAGACGATTATGGAGAGAGGAACACTCCCAAACGAAGTACATAAAAAACCTAAACCAACTGACAGAATGTGAGTTTTTTGAAAATCTTTGACAATAACAATAAAGATGGTAATTTGTTGATAATGGACACATATGACTTGCCTAGATTGTCTCATCACCACTCGTTCATTATATAAAAAAAACTAATACAGCAGGCCTATTTCTAACATATTGTCACTGTTCTAGACTTTTAACAATCAAAGCAATATTTGGAAATATGCCGCTACGAATTCTGAAAGACACGGTACATTCTACGCTGAATAATGCGATCGAGAATCCAGAGAAATCTGGTGAAATTCCAACTATTACAATTTTTAAAAAATGGTACCGTTCGTCAAATGAATGTTCTATAGCTCTTGGGGTTTAATTATTATTCAATACCACGTACACATACTCACTAATATATATATATATATATATATATATATATATATATATATATATATATATATATATATATATATATATATATAATTTGTTCTCATTTTCATTGATATGTACTATACAAAATTATATGCTATGTGTGGTATGTAATGTGATGATCCACATAAGACTGGCTTCCAGTGCGTTTGACTTCCAAGGCTTCGTTTGTGCCGTACTGTGTGCCCTGTGTATATACCTCATCGCCTCTTGGTAAGCCTTCATTATCTCCACACCGAGACCGGACTCATTTCTTGCTAGCGCACAGTGCAGTGCGCCTGTTTTTATGGACCAACAATGTTCTTGGCGGATGGAGGTCATTCACTTTGGTCAATCACTAAGTACCCAATGATTTTACAGTTCTAATCTCACACAAATCGATTGGCCAAAGGTGTCTGGAGGGAGGGGGTTAGTTCGGCTCATTAAACTCTGTTATACTTGACAATTGTTCAGGATCAGCGAAAAGTACCTTCATCACAATAACCTATTAGTGACCACTAGTGGGCTTATACGCGTGTTTCCTATTCCTACCAAGGAAATGTAACCGGTAGATTCATTTTTTTCAAGTATATTTATATATATATATTTGTATATCCGTTGATGTATTACATGGAAATATTCGTCCTATATCTATCGAAACAGCTGTAAAACTTCTGTAGCGTGCTAGCTGGCTAAAATAGTGCGTCCTTAGCATTAAGCCTTTCCCTACCAGTCCTGGACAGGCTAGCAAAATAATGGTCCAACCTGGCTGTGTGGAATCGTCGCAGGTTGCGGCCCGGCAGGCTATTACGGCCAGATACAATACCGCTGGCCATTCCCTACACGCGGACATGTTTGTAGGCGTTTTTGATTTGTTCTTATATGGGTGCGATGCAGTGTTGATATTATATGTAGATTTCCTACAATATTCGTAACGATGTGAACAGGTGTGTTTGAGAAATGTTGTTAGAAGAAGCAAGTGTAGATAGGCAGAAGAAGCAATTGCTAGATAGGCAGAATGCACGGGTTACAGAAGTAGTTAAGTAGTGGTAGTCCTATTTTCCTCCCGAAAATGTGACAATGCCTGAATCATTTACATTTCAAATCTGTATAACTCGATGCACATGGAGGTAATAATTCGACATATACATGAAACTGATCACACAAATTGTGACGATGTTTTGAAACATGTTTGTTTTCTCGGACTTTGTTCAGAATCATTGGTTGCAGTGTTATGTAAGTTCGTCTACAATACAAAAAAGAAAAAAAATCGGTCGAGGGGTTAACGACTCGCCAATTTGGTCTTGTTGTCTTGTTAATTTGGTTTTGTATACTTGATTACATATTTAATGATTTCAGAAATTGAAGGGATTTCAAGGGTTTTCAAAAGATTTCGGGGATTTCATAATTGGCGATTTCAAGGGACTTCGGGGATTTCAAGAGATTTCATGGAGAGAGTGCACCAGATTTCAGGAGTTGTTTACCCCTAGGTTCAGTTTAATAACATTCAACCTATCTTTTTACAATTTCAAACCCGAGTTCGTTTTTCACTAGGGGCATATAAAAGTTGAAGCTCATAGGACGAAATAAATACATAAGTTCATTCAAATGTTCGATTGGTAACTTTCCCTCAATGGAGGAATTGTGGCCATAATGTTGAAATGGAAAATGGAATACAAAATGAGTAATTATTTATTGTACAGAAGAACATGACAGAATCATGATTTTCCTGTCTGTCATACGGACTTGGAGTAGACGATTTTAATTGAGTAATAAACGGCTTGAGAAGTTCGGCTCTGCGCGTGCACCCCGAGATTTCAGAAATACGCAAAGAGTTACAACTGGCCATCCGTTGTAGAGCAGTCTACCCGATAGAACCACACTGTTTCCATATTAATTAGAGGCACCAACTTTTTGCTGTACTTTATCGGGCGTGTATGCGTGTACTGGTTTCGTTTTTTTTAATAGTAGTAACTTGTAAAAAAAAACATGCGTGTAACACGCCATCTCGTATGTTCCTCATGCACGCTTGTCGGCGTACAGTAAAGAGAAAAATATATAATATAAGAATTGCACTAATAATAATACAGGCTTACGTCCCTTTTGTATTCTGTTAATAAATTAATATGATTCACTTCTTCCGCTTCGTTCTTTTGTCTCCGTTTTTTTTTCATATTCGAACTCTAATTCGAACGATAATTTCTTCAACAGCTGTTGCTGGTTACATTTTTATTTTCGTTTCAGTCACACGTCGTCGAAGTGTAGGGTCACCCAAGTCGCCATTGCTGTACCAATTTTATAGTAGAACTAGGAGATCGATGGTTCAGTTTGGGGTCATGAGGCGTAGTTTCCAAGTCGGGGTACGAAACAGTTCGATCGTATATTTTCACATGGCATTTCCTCCTTTTAGAGAGGAATCAATTATTACCCATGTGTTTTATTACATTGTATATATATAGGTAATACTTGGAGGTACCTCTTGAAGACGCAAGAGAAATTAACGCCGAACGTAACCTTCGAGTCAATCCATTCTCGAGTTATTACACGAGTTCATCGAGTTCAATTAGCTTTCACCAATTCATCTTTGTACTCAGAAATCGTTTGATACATCCATAATAGAAGTTGTATGTACAGGAATCATTAAGAATACCAGTACAGGTATGTCGTTTCCGCTTGATATGAAAGCGACGTCGACGGGAATCGATCTTGTGTGGTCCTGTGTTTTAATCATGAATACGGATAGTTTTGGGACGCGTACTTGTTTGGTGGAAAGTCAACAACTGCACTACAATGCATCGGAAGTTCCGCCAACTTTCCCATGGCCAACTACAGATACATCCTTCTTTCTTTGCGTACGTACTGCGAATTGCAACTAGAGATATCTCAAATTTGTTCTATTTTTCAACACTTTTCGAAAATTACAATGTGCAATCAAGTTTATTCAATTAGCTGTCTTTCAATAGCAACGGTTAATCAATATGACATGATCAGCGAGTCTGTGACTAATAAACAAAGAGCACTAATGGAGTACTTACTTGCCTTGCACATTGTTATTTAGATCCGAAGAGTTTTCACTTGAACTCAAATGAATTACCTATCTTAAATTCTAATAGACTACTGCATGTATTTTATAACTTGAATTACTTGATTCCTCCGAATAAGAATCAACTGGTAAATCAGTTTGAATGGCATATTTAGTTGTATTCTATAATCATTCTCCAGTTTAAGTTATTACCGTAGGCAGCAATAATTATTGTTGTGCGGTAATTTAATGAATCGACGTAGGCCCTATAGTATAGGTCTGTACGTAGAACTTTCACTAATTTATTTTTACGTGTGAAGAAATAACCGAACGTCTCTTAACATGCAAGGAATATAATTAATCCCAAATAATGTGATTAATGTGTTTCATTTTGTTATCTCATTTTTTTTAATGAAACTGAAGAATATGTTTTTTCAGATTGTCATCAAGTTTAATTTTAATAGCACTACTCGTGTTTCTATGTTTCTGGGAAGTAATCACAAAGATATCTACATGTCTAGTTATTAGTACTTTCTAGCACTGTAGCAATAAAAATAGCCAAGAGTTCTAGCGATGCGATAGTCTTTTCGTTTATTTGTGTGCTGTATGAGCAATGTGAAGGGCACGCAATGGAAGATGAATTGTTGGCCCAGCGTCGATTCCAAGCGACGCAGCATGGACCGCGTTCGTGTTTGGTGAATGTAGCGTAGCCATTCCGTTTGCCCGCATAATTTGATGTCTAAGCTTCATTTAGTAGGAATAGGCTCGATCTTTCTCGACGCTATACGCTTCAAACGTCAACTGCTGACTAAATGGTTCGATAACTCGCAAATTCTGCTGTGTCTGTGTGTTGGTTAGGTCTGCCGACGGGGAAAATAGTGGAGTGATCTTTGGCTAGATTCCACGTGTAAACAAGAAGAGACGCCAACTGAAACTGCTTCTCAAAAACATGGGTGATCTGATGAAAACGTCGAGATACATGCCCAGCCACTTTTTGAATGAACGAACAGGATGTCTGGAAATAGAATTTGTATTCACTGTTGAATCACAATACTGCACAGGCCCCATTTGAAAAATAACAACATTCTCTTTTGTATATTCCGATAGCCGTTTTAATTAGTTGAACATGCATGGAAACCTAGCCTGCTGTACATGAAGATCCGATTTTTGGTTGACGTTTTTTTTTTCATGAAAATGTTGCAGAGGGGTAGTAAAAAATGGTTGGTATAAACTCATATATAGGTCTGAAGGTTCTTGATTTTTTTCATTAGAGCCGTTTAAAAATCTCAATTTCTGTTTACAGTTGTTTTAAATTAAATCGGGATGGTTATTTTAGTGATATTTTAATAAGCTTAGAAAGCAGTGTACATACAAAATAAATCAGTGGTGTCAGAATCATTTTACAGATTATTTAAGAACGGTAGTAAACAACGCTCCAGTTTCATTCAGACTGAGCTTTTTATTTGTCAATATAATTTTAGAATCCAGTTATTTCATACAAGTTTGTATCATTTTCAAAGAGATTGAAGAGATAGGGAAAATGATATTATTGTAATAATGCACGAATACAACATCCCATATCCAAATGCATATCCATATCATTTACTATTTCCCTACAGCGTTTCCCTTTAGTTCGATAGATTTGGGTCGATACGATTGCCAGATCGAGCAATATTGGTTCAACACAAGAAACGAGTGTAGTTGCCAATTAACACTCATTTTCATTGGGTGAATACCTGCGACTTTGATTCTTAAGGGATAGATAACCCCACCCCTCTGTTTTACCGACAATATAATTTACTCTTGAACGGTTTGAAATACAATCGGTTAGTTTTCACTTGCTAATTTTGCTAATGTACTTTCATGAATGGTCTAAATATAACAATTTCGAGATCAAAAGTGGTATCCTTCTCATCATCTAAGAAACCTTCATCTCGTTGGTCATTAATAATTCGACGCCAATAGATCTAGTGTCAGTATATTGCGTCGTCAAAACTCTATATAAATGCATTTAAAGAAAGTATAAGCGCCGAGTATGTGAGATGTTATCACATGATGATCACATATTACGCGGACTTTTCAGCTATTAATAACATTTCTCTGCCTCATGTTACTTAGTCATAGGCTGTGTATTCAACGAAGTAGATCTGAAATATGTAACTATGAGACTAGCTCGGTTTATGCCGTGCTGATTTGCGAACTGCAAAAAACTGTCCTCCTTGTTCTGATTTAATTAGTTTAATTAGTTCTCTTGTGAATTGGAGATAGTAATTAGCTGTCTATTTAGACCTTAAAGATGCAAATTACCGTTTGTACGTCGTATCTTTTTTCTTAACATAGCAATGTAAATGAAACGTGATCGCGGCAGCAAGAGGTGAAGAGGCACATTTTCACGGGAATTGCAAATTGCATCATGCACATGTAAATTTCCACGGCGATTATTTTCACGTACCGGTACAGGCAGTGATTAATTTGTACCGGAACACGCCGGAACGGCGTTCCGGTTCCTATTCTGATAACGGAACATGAGTTCTGGTACCAAAGTATGTGCGCTAGTATCAAAACTTGGCATTTTGAAGTATGTTTTTCTTTGAAAGTTTTTGGTTCAAAATAGTTTTTCGTTACGGATTGTTCGTGTTATTCAATCATGAAATATAAAAGAATTTCAAAAAGAAATATATCATGTTTTCAAGCGTAGGCGTAAGAGTATTAAAAGTGATAAAAAAAACTTGAAAATGCTTTTTCTCCGATGACATCTGTTGTAGATGGATGAGGGAGAATAGTTGAGACTGTTCTTTTGCTCTTCATTTTATTTTTACAAATCAACCCCTGTACATGCACATATCGTTTCATTTTGTGTTGTTCCTTAGAAAAGTGACGAAGCCTGATCTGTGGTTTAACTCGAGCGAATGAGTTTTTCTTCAATGTCGTGTATACTTGTGGTCAAATAAGATTGCCTTCCGCGAAATTTAATTTAAATTCAAATTAAAGCTTGTATATTTTACCACTAGATTTATCACACACGTCTGTGTGTACATTGGCTAGTATTTCTGGTAAGTGTCATGTCAATTCATTTTCTCCATGATGCATTTTATCGACACCGGTTCAACCACTTCATGTGACCGCAAGTATAGGGTCTATGAAGAGTCGAAGAGAACAAGTAGTTGTAGATGACACGCATCCGCCACTGGGATGACATCAGTGATAAGGCAAGAGCTGGGGGGAGAATATGAAAAATACAAGCGCGAAAGGTGAATGTTTGAGTTGAAAATGGTTCATTTGCAACATGATTTGAACCATCCTTGTGAATATAGACCAGATTACATGGGTACGTGCTTGTCATGACGATAACCTGTCGGGGCTCCGTAGCTATAGGGCTGCATCGTATAGAACATCGTCAGATCGGCCATCTTCTCGGGAAGAACCAGCAAATCCAGCAATATTATAACTGATCTACCGAGGGTGGTTATATGTATATAATTTTATATAAATGTCTGTGCCTTGTGTGTGAGGTTCTGAGTGCCTGTGTGTGCGCTTCACATTCCTTTCCTGCAGTACTTTTTACCAAATTCCTGCGTTTAAATGAAAACACTGTTGACACTTCGGAAAAGTTAAAATCAATAAGCTCTAATTAATGCCCCTCCGCATGAAGCTCAAAGACATGACGTCTACTGGAGGGAAAATATCCGCGTCAATTGGTGTTCTTTCGAATCTTGATCTTTGAGTATCTATGCTTTGATTTATTTTTGTTGGGTTGAGATCTATGAAATCTATTGGCGTCGGTAAATGATGAATGAGATGATGGGATATTGAGATGAAAGTGTGTTACAGATATTGTGGAAGAGTCGGTCGTGACCTGTTGTTGAGCCTGTATGAGAGAGGAAAACCAAGAGAAATCTCTCAGGATAGTTGACCATGGCAGGAATCGAACTCTGGTCTCCTGAATCAGTGTGCTAGCCACTTGACCACTCGTCGCAGTAATATGTGTTGTCTTTGCTGTCTTATAATGATTCAACAGTTATAACGATCCAGTGCAAATGTACATGCGTAATGATTCAGCATCACATAGTTTGCCAGTTGCATCTATTAGCGTTTGTTTTTGTACTTTATTCATGAGAGATGAAGGCGCGAATCACCCGCTTAGTTATGTGGGACAGGGGAGATGGTCGTTCGGAATCTTCATCTCTCGTGGATGCAAGTAGCAATTATATTCATTGTATTCGTAAAGAAAAAATAGTAACATATCTGAAGAAACTTTGGACACATAAAAAAGGTATATCATGATAATATTTGTATAATTTTTTAAAAAATGTAACATTCTTCAGTATTTCGGCACAATATAACTAACGTTTTGCGTAAGACGGAGAGAGTGTGTGGGAGAGGAAAGGGAGAGGGAGATAATGAGAGAGTCGGCTTGTGAATCACTTGGGAACTGACTCGCGTCATCTTCCGTTTCACCACAACATCACGTAAGGTGTGACTTATTGTGTTATCAGCCATCAGTCACTGAATCATCTCGACAAGACTCGTGTAACGAGACTGGGCTGCATCAGCTTGTACTCTCGCAGTGTGTGAAAGACCACTTGCTGCAGATTTAAGTGACGTGCGATTGAACGGCCTGCACTTTTAGACACTGACTAGAGCGTATAACATAATTTTCTCTCGAACGGTATTTTATTAAAATAGGCACATTTTCATGCTTGGGTTTTTTTCCATACCATCAAGACATTGGATTATTTTGCGCATAAAATCGTCCGTCACTGAATACAAATACAGGTGAGAAATACAATGGGTGTGAAGAATATAGGCATATAGATTTTGAGTAGGCCTAAATCCATTTGTCGTTTATCGATTTTGAGTTGTGTCATCATTGGGGTGACAAATCACAATGAATTCAATTTAGTGTGTTTTTTTCTATTCCAGTCATCAATTATTTTCTTCGTCAATGATATTTCGGAATTTATTGTGATTGATCGAATTAACCGGCGCTAGTAGCACAGCGGTAACTTGTTTGCTTTATGCTTCGCGCTCTACAATTCAAATTCAATTGAAACTTGACATGCCCAAGTGTCATCATCTGATTTGAATCCCTATGTTTTTCATGCGCAATCGGTTGCACCACTTCTGAGGAAACTAATTTTCCAGTTTCCAAATTCCCCATAAGAATAAGCCAGAGAAGAATTTTCGTACAAAAAATGTCCTTCAAAAAATTCAAACTTTTTTGAATTCTACGAAAATTCTTCTCTGGCTTATTCTTATGGGTAATTTGGAAAATGGAGAATTGGTTTTCTCAGAAGTGGTGCTACCGATTGCGCATAAAAAACAATTGGATTCAATCCAGATGATGACACTTGGGCATGCCAAGTTTCAATTGAATTCGAATTTTCGTTTGACCTGTAGAGCGCGAAAAAAAAATGTCCTTTTTTTTCGAGTCAAGTGAAATTGAGTCTTCGCTTCGCTCATCCAATTATACAATTTCTTGCAAGTCGAAACTCCCGAGCTCTCGTGCATGGTAGTCGAAACGACTATTCGTTTGTAGTCAAACGTAACTACTTGATTTGCGTGTAGACTAATGCATTCTTAGAAGATTTCCTCGGATTTTATTGGGTTATATTCCTATATATAATAACACTATTAATTTGCATGAAACAGTATATCCTTGTCTATTTACTGACCTAGGTGAGAATATTTGTAATTAATTTATTTGAATATATTCACAAACTCATCAATTTTATGATCATATTCAATGGAATAACGGAACCCATACCGTAATTGTCTACCGTTCTTAGGCCTACAAATCTATCAATTTCAAGAGAGATCATGTGGGTTGAAAAGCTATTACCAAGTAAGACACAGGAAAGCATTAACGAGCACTAACCAACACCGCTATAGTAACTAACGAATAACGGGTCTTCAATGACTATTAATAAATTGCGAAATACCCTATTTCAACCAGCCATGGGAATTTTCCCTTTTATTGTGAGCTATAGCCACGGAAATAATAACAATGTGGATATACAAGTGGATCTTGGTTATTCCAGTATATTCCTGTTATTGCTCAGTAAACTTATGCAGCGCAGTTCTTAAGCCTATATTATATATAATAATGTAGTAACAATGATGATAATATTAGTAATTTTATTGGCATTTTTTAAATTCATTTTTGCATTTCATGGAATAGGTCTAAACGTGACAAAGCAAACGGGGTGGTTCTTTGCACTACACCAAGCTAAAAACTACTGCTATTAATTCATTAGTATAGGCCTATTACGCAATTCCATTATTCCACAATGAAGTTGGGAATGAAAGGAATTGAATTGAAAATACTTGTACACGGTCACTTGTGATATTTATATAAACTGTTATTGTCTTCAAGAGAGCAGGAGCTGCTTGATGTAACCCAATACCAGCCCAACAAATGATTTACACTTTCTGTGAATATAATTTCCTTAATTGACTAAAAAGCATTTTGATATTTCGAACACAATACCGAAGTGGACTACTTCCAGTCCTTAAATTGGCACGTCCCCACACTCCAACGCCGACTCGGGGTATATTTCTGGTGTACCGGATGTTGGTGAGTGCGTGAGGGTGGAATGGATGTGGTAAGTCGGGAGGCACGACCTTTTGAAAGGTGGGTGGTTGGGCGGAAGTCGGTGGTTAAACTTAAGACGGCCTGGCGGTATTGACTGTATGGCTAGTCAGCTCGATTCTTTTCAACTAGCATCTCATTTAGATACTTATCTCATCAGTCTATACTGCATTCTGATATTAGTATACCCAGTTTCTATAATATGATAGGTAATTGTGTCGTTACATGCATATTTTGTGTCGTGGATTTGACGTGCTTTTTATAAGCCTACCGGCACTGGTACTTAGTGGTAACGCGCGTGCTCCATGTGAACAGAAAGGTGATTGGTATATCGGGCCTCGGTTCAATCTCTTCACGTTCAACCTTACAGAGGTTTCTCGTGGCTTCCTTCTGTAGCTTGGGTGAATGCCGGAATGCGCGACCGCTTCTTTCCCACTTCCCTCTCCATTATATCTAAAAGCCCTTACAATCTTCGAATAGTTATTTATAAAAGTTCACACTTTATTTTTACAGTGAAAATGTAACTCGTCATCCCATCATTTCATTATTCACTCATCCGTCGCCAATAGATCTTAGTTATCAACACGGTGCGTCCATGTGAGTCGACAAAATTGTTGAAGCCTGCAACTTGTGAACATGAATATAGTGATAGATAAATGGTCATGCGTTCGATTCGAGACAGTTGAGACTCTGCTTTGAAGTGTGACCAGATGGACGCGGGTTCGGGTCCCGTGTGAGGCATGGGTTCTTTTAACATCCTTCAACAGCACTAGATCGTTTCTTTATCACCCGCTCAATCGCATACCCTTCTAAAACCTAGCTGTTGGTGGGGTCGTTGAGGTAGCACAATAAAAAACACAAGGAAAGTAAGGAAAATATACTAGATGCAACGCAATGCTTTATTATATACTATATACAATTATCTTAATTTCTAAAATGTACCTGTCTCTCGGTTTATAGATCATACTTGATTCTATAAAACCATAAAATTCTGGATGTCGGTAAGAAGGTTCACTGAGGGTATCTGCCTGCGAGATAGAGAAGTTTCAGGACTCGGATTGAGAAGTTTCAGGACTCGGTTTAGCTGTTCATGTAGGGCTACATTATATATGTACGTGTCAATAATATGGCCTGTGTGCTGGAAATGTCGTTTGTACACGCTTTCATCTACATATTGTGTCTAGAATTAATTATTCTCCAATTAAAAAATAATACAGTTTCGATCATAAAATTAAATACGAAACTCACTTAACTATTATTTCTCGTGTTTCTAAATAATTAATTAATTCAAACTTACAGTAAGCCTATTTAAATGTATGTAATGTACACAAAATATTTGAAGAACCATTGGGTCCATCCGCCTCTATGATACGTATACGCACGTACAGAATGTTTGCTTACATGAACATTACATTAATAGCCAACACAGCTCAGCAGATGAGATGGCCCTGGCACGAATGTTCCATTTATTAACTTGACACTTAAATCTTGGTGGCAATTAATTCGCGCATCGAATATGGAAAGTTGTTGTAAACGTACGAAAGGTGGTGTAACATGATTGAGAGGTAATACCTATTATAATGATATATATATATATCTATATATATATATCTATATATATATATATATATATATATATATATATATATATATATATATATATATGAATGTATCTCTCTCTCTCTCTCTCTCTCTCTCTCTCTCTATATATATATATATATATATATATATATATATATATATATATATATATATATATATATTAGTGACCCCATAAAAGTAGGCCTATATATGTATTATGTGTGTGTATATAGTATATAAGTATTATATATATTATTTATTCGATTTCACTGATAACACAAATAAGCCATGCCTCATTGTTCATTACACTTAGAGCTTCTTCTTACATTTGAACAACCGTAGTATTCAAATTGAAGCAGACATCTAGGCCCAAATGAGTAGTGCTTTTCCTGAAAATATACAGAAATGTTTTTCGTGTCTCCGCAACAGATTAGCATTAAGCGCAAAATTGTACGTACAAGGCTCGCAAAATTGTATCTAGAAGCACAATGGCCTGTAATTGACAGGGGATCAGAATATGACTGTTTTGCACGGTGGTGTAGCGTGTTTGACTGATCGAATTGGAAAATGTATCGCGGAGAGGAAGGAGGGGGGCTACCTCACGTCACGAAGATATTAAATATGTGTGTGTGTATGTATGCATATATATATATATATATATATATATACATAAAACTATTCTAACTATTCTATTTTATATATATATATATATATATATATATATATATATATATATATATATATATATATACATAAAACTATTCTAACTATTCTATTTTCCGAAGTAGCTTTACTATTCAAGTATTGATACATATCTCAGTGAAAAATTTCGCGACCCTATGCAAATATGTCTGCGACCTTACTTAGGGTCGCGACCCATTCGTTGGGATTCACTACAATCGCTCGCGGCCAAGTGTGAGGGATCCGCCATCGCCAGGCGCTTGCAGTATATCTTTGCTGAAACAGAGTTGACAGAAAAATCCGAGTTTTGTACGAAAATAATGAACTTGGTCACTTTTCGAGAGTTCTTGTCGAAAACCGGCCCAACTGTGGAACTGGCCGAATGGGGTGTGGTAATTTGGTGAATAATTCCTGAAGACTGGATTAGGCAACCACACACATTACTAAGATATAAGCTCTTAATGCTAAAATATTGCATCGTAATATTTAGCTAATTAGGGCGTGGACATTACTAGCTTGTATATTTACGATTACACTGATTTGAATGAAACTGACATTGTACGTATGTTACTAATGTATACAGTTTTGAAGAGATATTTCAGACGAATTCTCTTGCTTGAAAATTATGAAATATCATCGGGAGCATGTAGCTATAAGTCTCTCATGGAAGGACCAGTTGCGCCAATAGATCTTAGTTGTGCGTCGGAACCGCACAAACGTCGGAAACGTCCTTTACCGTATTTTACGTTCAACTCTAGAACTGAAAGGAAGAAGTTAGATTGTTCTATTAGCCTACCGAAGACGCGATTCGAAACAATACAATTACCTACAAGCTATTATATTTACCTCTAATGGGCTACTCATATAATTATTTTCCGTTTCTGCCTCTTTATAACACGTAGGACCCAATATAATAGCATATATAATTCAATAACTGGATTTCAAATCAATTCAAGTATATATTAATTGTTCTTCTTTATCACATTTAAAACTATGGGTCGAGCTTTCAATTTTATAACAATTATCACTCATCATTATTTTCGGAAATTAAAGCTCCAGATTTCATTTTAGTAAGCAATTATATTTCAAAACAGGCATTGATTTTTTTTTCTGTGGCGTACAATTACTTGGTAACATTTGAAGTCCACATCGGAACATTTTTCGTGGATTTTTCCACGGATCATTCAAGAAGCCACGTTAAAAACATGACGCCTTGTACATCATCTTTTAACAGTAACTTGAGTTCATACTGTTTTCATATTTTTCCCTGAGTTAACACGTTGAACTTTTTTGTTCGAAACTCATTTTGTTCATCATATTTGTATGGGGCTTAATTGTAAAGGTCTAGTTTTTAATTTTTGTTCCGTCTTCGAAGAACACAAAGTGCTGAAAGTTTCAGACCGAGCATTGCACAGGAAAGGTTCAGGCTCGTATACGTCCACGATGCGTGTAAATGTAAGAGGTGTTTGATGGAGGTTGATCCCCCACCCTCGTACCCCCGTCAACCGTGATGGATGACAAATCCTCCCTCCACCCCACCCCTCAAAACGTACCCCCCACCCTACTTCCTCAGCCGTACCCCCCCCCCCCCCCCCCCCCACCCAACAATGTCGGCTAAACATGACACCCAAGGAGCCCGCATTTAAAGCCCCAGGGATATACTTGCAAACTATACACACACACCCATATATATATATGTGTGTGTGTGTATAGTTTGCAATATATATACATACAGACCGACATAAGTTAGAGACAGTCTTCGCAGTTCGCTAAAACTAGCGATTGTCAGTTTCTGTCCCACTTATAGCGAAGTAGGGAAACATCGTAATATACGAATTCAATTTAATTACATGTCGTTTAATCGAAGTACAGAGCTGTACACTCAATATGTAGGCCTACATGTCAGCGGGTGCGTGCAGCTAACAGTATTTAACTGTGTATGCATATTTGGGCTTTATATTGTTAAATCCTCTTTGGTACCTGCCATTTCCCAAATTTCTTTCTTCGTTTATAGGCCAGGGTTTGCTAAGGTATTGTTCACCTCTTCAACCGGATGTGTCCAAAGTAGAGACGGCGTAACAATCCCTTCATATAACTTAGACATTATGCATAGTGATGGTTAATCAGTCACATACGCTTATACTATTTGTGTTGTTCCTCACATCATATTCATACAAAATGTCAAAGTATTTATTTTCAAATACAAGTAAGTTATATGTAAGTCATATTGTTTCCTCTCATTTTGTTCAACAACACGAAATGTTGTGCATGCTCCGACTTCTCTATAAGCGAGTAGGAATATTTGAAACTTCAAAGTTATTTTTAACCGCTTGAAATCCTACATTTTATTTTACAATTACTGTGTGATTTGCAGCTCTATACAATTGAGTACTGAATTTTGTGAGGTAAGATTAGGTTATGGGTGTGTTGTATTCGTGAGTTGAACAGAACATAGTAATGAGACACATTCATGAAGCAACTAAGCAAGTGAAAAAATCATAACAAATTAGCAAATTCACGTTTATTTAATCAGGACATTTACAGTTGGAGGATTCGAAAAGTTTCTCAAGTTATGGCGTATTTACATAATATTCTAGAAGATATTATGCTTGTAACAGAATTCGATCAACCACTTGGATTATCTGTTCCCTAAACTAGACTGTCTGAGCAAATATTGAAGCAAGAAGAATAACTAATGTCAACTTGGAATTTAAACATTCGTTAGCTCTCATGGAGTAAATCGTAATCATTTCAATATGTTGCATCATAACTGAAAAGGCCCATTCACAGCCCAACATCTTCTTAAACTTGAACTGTGAACTTCTTCACGTAACTAACTTAATATTTGAAGATTCTATTAGCAGTAGACTTGCGTTTAGATTCTGCCAGACAATAATAGGAAAAACTTATATGAATATATATATATATATATATATATATATATATATATATATATATACAGGGGCGTCGGAACGTTTTGAAAGTTGTGGGGGGGGGGGGGGGGGGGCGGCAAGCTCAACAATTGCAACCCGCGGAGGAAGGAAGTATGGGGTGCCACATATTCAATAACATCTAAGTATTTTTCAGGACAGAAGAAAAAAATACTAAAAATACCAAAACCGGGGGGGGGGGGGATCTCAGTTTTGAAAAGAAAATGCCATATAAGAACAGTTATACAAAGGCCAGTTAACGCGAAGCCTGCGACCCGCGGGGGGGAGGGAGGAAGGACCCCTTCTGGCCCCGCAGGGAATTTTTTAAATTACCCATCTTTTGACACGATTCAACGTGTTTCAGATGAGAATTAGATGCCAAAATTGATTGTTTTGAAGAACTAGAGGTACCCAACTGATATTTGCCAATCATAGTTATTGTATCTGCATAGTTGTGGCTCATTTTAGCGCCACGGGCAAGGACTTAATTGTGAGCCCCAAAATCTGTATGCATATAGTGAAAGTGAATGCAGGTCAGGGAGGAATCAAGCCCCGCAGGGACATTCTCGAAAATTCATCTTTTTAAATATACGATTCTACGGGTTTGGGAATTACACGAAATTTCTGGAATTCATGAATTCTTCAGTGTGGTAAGGAAGCTAGTCTTGCTGAATGGCGGATCCAAGAAAATGCAACGCTAAATTAATCTATCATTCGATTACAATGCTGTTCGAATAATAACATTTACTCCACCCAATAATGCATAAGTGAAATAGAATATGATTTAATTTGGTAATAGCATGTCACAAATATGCGCCGATTTTGACGCCTCTTGCAGTCACGCTCTTTTCCCCCCCCTCCCCCCCCCTCTAGAAACGACGCTCATTGGAGGTTCTCTTTTTACATTTCACTTTATTGTCATCGTTACGACTGTTGGAATTTTGGAAATTTACAAAAATTGTAATAAATAATTTACATCTAGAAGAAGCATATAGTGGCTTGTTGATTTCTGCTAACTCATAAACTACGGTACCAGAGCTGTCATTTCGAAACGGTACATCAAATTTCTTCAAATTACACCTTTTTAATAGGGTTCAACGTGTTTCAGATGAAATATAGATGCCAAAATCAATTTTCTTCTAGAACTGAATGTGCCCATCTAATTTTCTATGCAATATGAAATATGAATCTATGTACGATTTTATCTTATCTACATACATCTTTCCTTCCTTCTTTTTTCTCTTTCTTATCTTAGCTCTTCCTTCTTTTTTCGTCTTTTCTATTTCTCGTCTCTTCAAATTGTGTCTTGCAAGACCTTTTTTCTTGCCCCCCCTTGGCCGAAAGTTGGGGGGCAATGCACCCCTTGCCCCCCCCCCCCCGGTTCCGACGCCAGTATATATATATATATATATATATATATATATATATATAGGCCTATATGGTGTATGTTTTCAAGGCAGCTATTATGTATTATTATGTCTTTCACGGTGAATATATATTGATATGTATTGAAATATATTATGAAATATAGTGATATATATATTGATTAACTCAGAAGTCCCCACTCACGCCCTCACTCCCACCCCACCCCAATTTACTTGAATACTTCCAACGAAAATTCGTGTGTCTAGTTTTTCTTTCTTCACCCAAGATGCACATAAATTAATATGAAGATGGCTACTTCGGAGTATAAATGTATGTTTAAACTAGAATTAACTTATACTAGACCTCCTCGATAAATCTGCGACTTGACCAAATTTCATTGGCCGGGTCTGATAAGGAAGAATGATGTTTTCAAGACAAATCATGTTTTCAACTCTATGATATAGGCCAATCAATATGAAGGTTGGGTCAGGATGGGGGGTTTTGATAGCTAAGAAGCAAAAAACATTCGATGGGAGGGGGGGGGGGGGCTGTTGCACATGTGTACATGGCATGTGTACATGTTGCATAAAGACTTTTCGATACGGGTTACGTGACAGGAGTTTTTTTTAGCGACCGATACTGAAATAATTGTTATTCATCTCTACCTCGGGTTATCTCCGCATTTGAATATGGGTATCGCCCATTTGTGTACCTATAATTTATCGATACGCCTGTAATTATTGAGAACTCAGTGGTTAATTTCCGGCAGATCCACCTTTAATATCAATGCCATATTTGCCGATAATATCAAACGTAGGTTCAGCCCGCAAACCAGGTTACCTATTTTACTTGACGCATTCCCATTAAGAGGTCACTATGAGATGGATAGGCCTAATGACCTTTCATTTCTTGGGTGAGCAACAATGTAAAAAATGTCATTTAAATTATGTACCAATTGATTTTTTTTTCGAATAGCAGTACTGATTCGCGTGTTGGTCGAGTGCTTGCAACAAGTGAACAACCGTGGTCAATATTTGACTATCAGATCAGATGCTCTTCTACCATTCTTCTCTCCCTCCAAGTTCTGGCCAAGTGTTTTATCTTCAATCTTGGCAGACAGTTTAATCAAATATTGCAATAGCAGAATATTGACAGTTCCGATCGACCGTCTCCGCCTCCACAATCTGGCACGATCGGACGTTTCGACTCACCAACCTGAGCACAAAGAGAGAATCTTGACCCCTGTGACTGTCCGTATGACCGTACAACTTTGTTATTAGTTATTAATTGACGTACCTGAAGCAATATTTAGGAAGACTTTTTATAGAGTAGATAAAAACACATTCATGTCGATAACAGCATATAAGTACACATATTGAGATGATTATATTTTAGCATTCTCAGTATCAAGGCCATCATCGACTATAATTCAACACCAATCAATACCCATATCATCTTCCAACACTGTCCAACATTTAATAGCTAAAAGTAATGCGTTTTTTTTCTAAACCATCAAGTATCTGAATATCGTTGATTTGAAATCATAATTTTTAAAAATTCTTCATGATTTTAATGTCCAGCCTCCTACTTTGTCATCGTAGACATGTGTAACATTGTATTAGTGATAAGTACAGTGAGGAATTCATACCGTAATAAGAAATCGGTCCGCATTCCGTAGCTCAGTCAACTAACGCACCAAGAAAGTGAAGCCGTAGTTAAAGGGCGTAGTTTAGAGACCCGCATAAGGCATGAGTTTTTGTGAACGCCCACTCACTCATCATATCTTGATCATTTCCATATCAACTGCTCATTCGTACCCCCAATTATATAACCTAGCTGTTTGTGGGGTCGTTAAGCAACAATATAAAAAAAAACAAGTATAGATAGGCCTAAATGAGGTAAGAATGCTGTTTAATCTTGATATTGTCTCCAAGGAGATGGTAGGCCCATCACAACTTACCTGTAATATAGTATGACACGAGGCTGTAACGTTATAATATATTCTATGGATACGTATTTTATATCCATGTTAATTCAAGTGTGATATTCAACGATGCCGTATAAAGTATTGAAAGCAAGGGCTAATAATAATGAAATCATTGGCAACATCAAGTAACCATCAAGTACAAGAGGCTGGAATAGTATCAAGATAACTGTGATGAAAAGTATCTCGTTGGCTCTCACATTTTTCGATGGCAATCGGCCTGTTGAAGCCCAAGTCTCAACTTTTTGAACGTGTTTTGTCTGTTGTGCAGATGCCTATACCATCTCTAGTCAATGCCTATACCTTGAGTTTGTTGTGTTTCGGGTCTAAAAGCTTGGGAGAGTTTTATCATGACAGCTGGATGATTCATGAGGATGAGAATGATGAGAACGAAGGGTATGGCATAAAGTTGAGTGGTAAGCTTTCTTTTCTTCGACTTCTTGTTTTTATTTCGTTCCACATTTGGCCCTCTCGATATGAGTTTAGCTAGGTAGCTGGTAGGGGTTTTGTTTAGTCCATTCACTCCACGATTTCCGACATCGGCGACCACATTTTGTCTACAACAAAGTGTGGAGAAATCGTACAATATTTTGTGATCCCTGGCCTAGTCTTTTGTGAACGATGGGCGAGGGTATTATTTGGGCATTTTTACCCGTAGGCCTATTATGTGCAACGATGATTATAACACAAGTACGGTTTCATATTTCCCAAACATGCTTCCAGGATTATTCGAAAAAATATATCATCTTGAATGAAGGATTCAACCGTTCTGAGTATAATATAATAATAAATGCTCATATTAAAAATACATAATAATAGTATTTACTGTTGTTAATATAATTATCATATGACTACGATTATCATTGACTACAAATTGACAAAGTCCATCTTGAAGACATGCACAAATTGGACCTGACGAAAATTATTCGTCCTATTATAACAGCTATACAGCTTTGCTTATTTTTCACACTAGGATAACTAATTCGTATACATGATAGTTTTTCGCATTGAGTACTTAGATTGAAATACCTGTTTGTATACCTGGGTGTAGGCCTTTGAATGAATAGACTGCAAACATTAGGGTTGACAAATTAATTCAATACACTCTCAGTCCTTCCAACGCAGTTCGCCGGAATAGCTATTTTATTTTAACAAGTGGTAGTACTGCCGTGCGATCGTCGTGTCGATGACATGAGCGTGACCCATCTCAATCCAAATACTGAATTAAATCGTTTGTTTGGTCAAAATCTAACAATCTTGTGATCCAGTCGCACGAAAAGTGAGACTGAATCCGAAAATTTGCCAGGTTAGTTTCAATCCTGTTCTACATTGTTCTAATCTACCTAACCTATCCTCAATAAAAACCTAGCCTGACAATTGTCGGTTTCCGAAAGGATCCAACCAATCTAGTCCAAGTTTGAAGTGGTATACGGGTATACATGTATACATGGTATACGGGGTAAAATGTCCAAAAGTTCAAAAGTTGTAGACTTTCTTCTTTTACATTCGGCGATATATAAATGGGGAATGATAATGTTAGCCTACAATATTGAAAACTTGGCAACTGGTTTATTAATTATGTACCCTTTTCGAGATGCTATTATTGATTGGTCGAAAATAAAACTGTTCGAATGATAGAAATGTTCTATGATAATACTGCGGTTAGCCTGTACGCAGTCCTGAGGGGGGATCTCCAATCCCCCTGAAAAAGTATTAATCAAATTTTGAAACATTGACAGCGTCAATTCATTTAACCGGACTGTTATATTTTCAAGTTGAAGTATCTGATGGAACCTATGATATCAATATCAAGCTAACCGAAATATCAAAATAAAACATTATTATTCAAACATTTTTCATTCATGGCGGGGAGGGGGGTGGGGTTACACTGTTACAAACTCAATTTAGTAATTGAAAAACAGCAATATTACTGTTCCATCGAACTAGATATGTAATAGATATGGCCTTAGATGACCTTAGATGGTGACGCGCCGCTAAACACCAGCAATAATAATAGATCACTACTCGACTCTTCCAGGATGTATGTTAGTAAGATCAGGGCTGTTTCTCGTCATTTTAACGTCCTTGGCAAGGCCTAAGACTAAGCGCGAAGACGCAGTGAAAAGAGTATGTCCCTCAGAGAAAATGTTGAAAGTTCACTTCCAATACGATTTTGTGCGTTATAAATGTCTGAAATATGGATTTATGAGTATTGTGAAGACGCTAATTTGACTAGATGGATGTTCCAAGTGATGAAGACGTAGCAAAATATATAAAGGAGCTCAATTAGCTATCATCAAATAACAATAAATATTCAATCAATAACAGTTACTCCCATGCAGTAGGCCTAAGGTTATTAATACGATACAAATATGAATTAAAATCTTGTTATTTAGCACAATACAAATAACATCACAGAGCGATGCTGAAAGTGCTCCTTAATTTATGCGCGATGGTGTGCTCCTTAAATATGCGCGATGGTGCCACTTGAATTGCCACCCGCTTCTGAAAATGGTTCTGAAATGTCTTATTTGCTTGATAACTTGATAATGGCGGTGCGACAGATACAAATGACTGAAAATAATGCCAGCATTTTCATTGACTGCAGTAATTCCTTATATCAGGTTGTTTTCCCACGCTCACTGGCAGAATAGTGAATACAAAATAACCCTTTTTTTATTTAGTTTTCAATATTTCTGAAAATTATTTGTAAAACCAAATAGAAAAATTCCAATAAATGCAATAGTGCTTGATGTAGTTGGGGGACCAGGCCTGCCCGGCCTATACCCCGTAAAACCGCCCCTGTATGTCGCAGTGGTCCAGGTTTGCTGGCTATTACAGCACCCTGCTAGGAATTGAATGCAAATGCGCGTGGAAAGTGGAGTCACACCGCGCGAACGCTCGTTTCTGCAGTGTCGCGACTGCGACAAAAAAATGTGCATTCGATGACATTACAATATGGTACATGCGCCTTTTACATTCAACATGCTGTCAATGTGTGGGCTTGGGCACGTGCCTTGGGCACCATATTATTCTCTCCCTCTCTTCCCTTTCCCCTTCACCCAACCGGCTGCCCCTCCTCCCGGACACATGCATGAAGTAGGAGGGGTGAATAATACATAATTACGTGCATAGCTCTCTCGAAATGGTATATTATGCCGGATGTAAACTCGGAGATGTTCCATTAAATATTCAAAATACATAAATATATGTGATCTCTTGAATGTCGACACATTGCGCACCGAATTGAGAGGAATTTGGGAAGAACATTTTCTACTAGGCGGCCTAGTTAGCTTTACAAAGATGGAATATATATTATTTCGCAATCGTGGTCGACACGCACAAATGATATGTGATCGCGTAACGTTGTAGCTTATAATATTCGGGATCTATGTCTAATAATCGTGCTTAATGATCCCTCCAACAATCAGGTTATATTGGGGTACGAATGAGTGAACCAAAGAAGGGTCAGTCAAATATTTGAATGATTGAACAAATATCAGTCAAAATACCACAACTTGAATTTGCATGGTTCATCTTTGGCGTAGGCCACTGAAACCATTACACAATACTCGATTCTGTTGTTTCATATTTGATCCGGGTGCCGTCAATATTTAAAGCGTATAAAGACTCCAAATAACCTAGCTGTTGGTGGGTTGGCCGGGTGGTTTCACATACAATAAATAGTAGTGGTGAAATAAGAATTCCAAACGACTGCCGTCTCTTTCACTGCTGTGCATATCCTTCAACATTGACGACTGGGAGTTTCGAGTTGGACTTCCTGAAAAGATTCAAGTGATTGCTAGGTGTCCGCTGTCGTTAACATGAATCAAACAATTCAAGTATATCGTATGGAATCTTCTTCATTTCATAACCGAGCCTCGAACCTGGTCACTCGATATTTCATTAGATAAGCGATAGCGAAGGTCTTCGTTCTACTTTTACGAAACTTCAACTCTTTTGTTTATTTATTTCGTACGGACTACACAGGTCACACGGTTTGACTGATCAGCATGACACTTTTTTCTGGACACGCAGATGTATCCGATTTAGAACTGTATATATTTTTTGGCCCAAATCGGCTGGACCGCTCAAGCAATCACGGAATTTTGAAAAACTTCATGAGATCAAGCCGGACGAGCACAGAAACCTCTTCAAAAGTATGGTGGACCATGGACTTATCCCTCTATAATTGAACACAGCAGTATCGCAAGGAATCTCTTCATGGAAATAGACTCGCCACCGGGCAGTGGCAGAGACTTGAAATTATTTATAACAACTGTTCTTATTGCTTATTCCATGACTCCTGAGAGGAAACAACAATGCTCAGTGAGATTAATAAAAACGAAAAAAAAATGTATAATGATATCAATTTATTATGACATTGGAAAACAAACTGTCTTCCGAAAACAAACTGTCATCGTCCTCGATGGTCAATAGCAGACGAAACAAGTGAAATAGCTAGTGTACGCATGGCAAGCGATGCTCCGCAACGACGCATCAACGACAAGATCAACGACGTCATGTGAACATCGCTTGGACGTAGCGTATTGTTTCGTGATTTATCAATTGAAATAAATTCCCACTTGAGATTCGAATACTTCTATTCGTCTTTTCTTGCGAACAAACCTTTTGGACGGCTGGATTACTAAATTACACCCTCCGAGGCTCGAACTAGAACCAATTTTATTTACAACCCCATTGTATTGAGGTTTACGTTGAAAAGCCATGTAAACTGTAAATTGAAAGTCATGTTGAACTTTTTTTTTATTTTTTATTGTTGCTTAACGACCCCACCAACAGCTAGGTTATACGGGGGTACGAATGAGCGGGTGATAATGAAACGATGAAGTGATGATAGGTGAAAGGACGTTTACAAAAACCCATGCCTTATGCGGGACTCGAACCCACGCCCAACAGTGACTTCAGTTACTACCGTTAGCGATAATTAACTTAGCCACCGGGGCGGCTCATGTTGAACTTTATTTTGCATATTGACCGTTGTGTGTACAGATATATTCGGGTGAACTGCGTTGAATTTTTTTATATACACACGAATAGTAGTTAGCTGCTCTGTGTATAATGGTCACAACCGCGGTCCAGATTAGTCGGGATGTTAGTGCGGATAGCCAATTAGAGAATGTATAATAATGCATTTCACAGATTATATGAGCGATTATTCATTCGACCCACCCACTATAAATGCCAACACATTCAGCCTGCAACTCATTGGATGCAGTATAATTTGGTCGGTGATTTTCCTCGGTTTACATGAAGGCTTAGTTGACCAGCGAGTCGTAGAATTACCTGTTCAGGTCCGAGTGTGAAATTTCGAATTTTCTTGCAAATTTAAATAATACATCAACGGTCAGCCCTATTTCCCTATAACCTGCCGTGCTAAGCCAGGAGGCATTACACACAATGGAGAGAAGAGTTAAATATTCAAAACACAACACTGTAAAAAACTTGCAATGTTTACTTGTTTTGTGTTATTGGCTGACGAAATCTTCTCATATTTCAGTTCATTTCTATGTTGTTTGTCTTCAGTAGCACTGACGTGATGTTGTTTTCTCGAGGGCGGTACAATTTACACCTTTCCATTCCAGTATGACTAATACAAAGGACATGTCAGAACTTGAGAACCAAGAAGGGTGAATATTAAAATTAATGTGGTGTAATTTAAATATCTCCCGAGATGGATTAAGCACATATACTTACTCTGCGTAAAGCGTCATCAGTTGGGTTGGCTGGCGAAACGCAAGTAGGAGACCTCTTCTCAGTTCTCTTTCACACAAATCTTATATAATAAAATACCTGTGCTGGTTTCTGCAATGTTCAAGCATCTGTTTCCTTTAAAGTTGAAGATGAAGCATATTTTCAGCCTCATTGCTTCTCCTCCCCCGTGCATGCGTATGACTTTTCCAGTCTAGTGAATAATAGACTTTTCTTTCCCACTTTTCCCCGAGAGCGACTCTCTCTTTCTCTCTCTCTCTCGTCATCATCATCTCCTCGCATAGTCGTTCTCTCTGTCTCTCTGACCATCCAACCTAACCATTCTTCTCGTCAAGTATCTCTCCAAACTTCAACGCCAGCAATTTTTACCTTGGCGTTATAGAGGAGCTTTGTCTGAAGAGAGAAACAGCGGCTGGAGTCACCCTGTTTTCGTCGCTCTAAATTCAGTTGATAAGTAACAATTTTAATCCAGGTATTTTGTTCTTGTTGAGAGATCCTATCACCCTTGTAGGCTGAGGTGGTCACTAGGTTGAGGACGAGCCGTTGTTTCGGGGTGGCCTGCATGTATATACATTTATATGTGTCGTTGTTTCTTCTGGCAGCGGCCTGATTGCATGCTACGGTAATATTAATCATGTAACACGACGGTTCCCTACCTTCACACCCCTTGCCACCGTACTATTGGTTGCCGAGCTCGAATAGGGGGAATTAAAAATAATCGAGGCAGACAGAGTTTGTAAAGCCAGCGAGCGATCGATGGACAGTAGCCGCAGGGCATACGGGGGCTCCAAACACCAAATTAAGACGAGGACATTAGGGAAAGTGTCTCTTATGGGCGAGCTTTCATGAATCTTAATTGTAGAAATGGAGGTACGTATACGCAAGAAGAATGCCGGTCAGTGCTTGCTACAGTCCAGGGGAGTTACCGGTTACACCGAGCAGAGGTGCGTGTAAGCATTGTGTAGGGGAGTGGGGAGGGAGGGATAAAACAATGTAGCTCGCTGTTGTTTAAGCTTTTTTTATCGGTAAACAGATGTTTAACGGCGCCACGAACGTTGGCTCACTGTAGCTGCTATTCATCCCTCATTTCAACCCCTTCCCCTCCCCCGCCTCCCCACAATTTCAATCCACCCTGCGGGGATGTCAAATTCAATTTTATACGCGGGCCAATAATAGAGTTTTTAAAATGGGTTTCGTGGGGTCAGTATATATCCAACCCCCTCTCTAATCCCCGCCGCACCTATTACACAAAAACGAAGCAATTTCTATCTAGAATGTGTTCAAGTGCTGCTGTACTGCTGCGGGCCTGCCCTTTTACTGTAAAATCTATAACTTTTACGTTAGTCATAGATGACGGATTCGTAATCAGTTAGAGAAAATGATTGGCAAAGAATAAACCCAAGCCCAAGTGGTGATAGTTCGTTGAAGTGACAGACACATTTAACTCCGCTGTCCCGATGTGGATGTGCATCGATGCAGCCATATCTTCTTGGCCTCTTAGAATTGACTGTGAATCACTGCATTACTATACATTTCATGTGGCATATCGTCTTATACAACATGACAATTCCACTCCCATATGTTTGTGGTGGGGACAATTATTTTCAAATGACATCAAATATGGTACATCAAAATGACATCAAATCAAATGACATCAAATATAGAATGTGTTCAAGTGCTGCTGTACTGCTGCGGGCCTGCCCTTTTACTGTAAAATCTATAACTTTTACGTTAGTCATAGATGACGGATTCGTAATCAGTTAGAGAAAATGATTGGCAAAGAATAAACCCAAGCCCAAGTGGTGATAGTTCGTTGAAGTGACAGACACATTTAACTCCGCTGTCCCGATGTCTTTCGACTTGTGTACAAATGTCCGACACATGTTGTTGTGAGTACAGACAATAGCAGTTTTCATCATAGTGCATTATAGATTAGCCCTTGGGTTCATTACAGTTACCTTTCTGCATGGTCATTTCCAATCAACCACACTGCTAGATGATTTTCCGTTCATTCGTTGTTACATACTACTACCAAACTTGTATATTTCTCATTCGTTCTTCCAACTGGGAACTAATTCAACAAATGTCATTTTTTTCAAGCCCAACGCGTAATCATTTAGTTTTTTGACATTGTTATGGAAGATATATATATATATATATATATATATATATATATATATTTATATATATATGTACGTTTTTGTCAAATCATAAAAATGTGACCAATCTGGGACTTGAACCCAGGACCTCTTGGTTTGTACCCAATTGCTCTACAACCTGAGCTAATTGACCACCTGGTCAATTAGTCACCTGGTCAATTATATATATATATATATATATATATATATATATATATATGTGTATATATATATATATATATATATATATATATATATATATATGTGTGTGTGTATATATATATTTTTATATATATATATATATATATATATATATATATATATTTATATATATATATATATATATATATATATATATATATATATATATATACATAAACGTATATAAAAGATTGGAAATAATCATTTTCATGAGTTCGAATTATCGATACTAAAATAGACAAACCTAGCGCCCCCTCACAAACCGAAGAAAATTATTCCAAAATATAATTCATAATTTATTCTATTCAAATAAATAAATTAAATTAAAAATAAACCTAAATTCATTTATATGTATTTGAAAGAGGAATTTGAAGGGGATTGAAAGGAGTAATTCCAGCTGGAGGTCATATACAACCTAATTCTGTAATGTGTGTAATGCAAACATGCATTGATATAGTGGAAAAGTAGATTTAATTTATTGTACCTTGTGTATCCATGTGTTCCTTTTTTATCTAGAATTAAGGGTACTGGGTTGATTTTTTATTTATGTATAATTTTGGCTGTTTTCAGTAGCTCATATAGGGATTGTAGTAGGAGGTTTAATAACTTTTAAGTTATTTAGGATTTTGTGGGGCTTTTACTCTTATAATTGCTCATGGTTTATGTTCATCTGGTTTATTTTGTTCATAGCAATTATTTCTTATCAGCGATCAGGAAGACGAAGACTTTCATTTACTTTTCTGACATTATTATGGAAGATATATATATATATATATATATATATATATATATATATATATATATATATATATATATATATATATATATATATATATATATATTAATTATTGTATATTTTTTGATCTGTCTGTGTTTCTCTTATGCTCTTGCATAAGTCCGCCTTACCTTATTTTTTTGTGACTTAGTTATTGACGTTTTGTTCTCCATTTCATTTACCTCTATTGCACAAAATTGTATTTGTTATGTGTTATCAGTTTTTAAATTTCAACTCATCACGCTATGCAAATTTCTTTGTCACGTTGGGTTAGCTCTAGCCTACTATGATGCAGAGTAACTAATAATGAACAATAAATACTAAAATGCCCTGACGTCTCCATTTAATAGAGGGACCCAAAATGTACGAGAAAACACCATTAACCAGGTAGAGAAAGATTCTATTCTGCTGCGGACTGTGCACAATTACCCCCTTTTCCCCTCCCGAGAAAAAACTATTTAACGCACTTGCTTTTAGAATCAAATCATTCGTTTACAAACAAAGCTATTAACCGTTATTATGAAACTGCTGTTTGAGGAATGGTTCTGCAACGTTTTATGAGTACAGATGTTTCACCTTTGACCTTTCTGCTAGGGCAACATCAGGAACAACTGATCGATATGGCACTTCCCAATTTACAAAGAACGAGTGTTAATTCTGTTTAATAAGCGCATGTCACACACACACTTCGAGTAACATCTCATGATTTTTTAGCGTGCACCGAAATACAAAACTACTTGCAAGTTTCTTTTGAATAATTTGTCTGTAGTCTCTCTCTGAATGTGTGGTGACGTAGGCTCCCTGGTATAGATAGCCTGCTTGGTACGTAATCGACTAATCGTACAGCCCGATGTGGTGTGTTCAGGTTTGAGGTCAATTGCTCGCTATGGAACGGTCAAGCTAGTCACTTGGCTAATTAATCACAGCCACCATCCCTATGGAGCGTGGCCCACAAATCGGTCGGTCTACTGCCATCGCACGAACCTGGAAGCCCAACAGCCGGATTAGACAAATAAATTCAAGTGTTATGCCCATTACGGACGAGATTTGGTTTGGGAGGCCAGCCAAAACGACTATTATTGTATTTTCTTTATGATCTATCCGTATTTATGTTTGAAATGTTCACAACTTGGATTCATGGTCAGATTAATGCTCTGTTTCACAATATTACCAACGAAAAGATTTACTAGGATTTTCTTACTAAGCCTTATAGTTTGTTAGCCGTATCTGATATATCGTCTACTTGTGCTTAATGTAAAAATATATTCTTGACAATTATTCCCAGTTCCACACGTCCTCATATATTTCACGTCAATTTACTAGTTGTTTTCAATCGTTACTTCGACCCGACTATTTATGCACACACACACACACACATATATATATATATATATATATATATATATATATATATATATATATATATATATATATATATATATATATATATATATATATATATATATATATATATATATATATATATATATATGATAATTAAACTTCTTGGATACGTTCCAATCTCGAGATGTGTGGGATATTTTAGCCATGTCGTAAAAGATACGTCT